>MU269980.1:9335406-9500406 GCA_021432705.1 Caranx ignobilis
GGTGTGAAGATGTGCAGTTCTTCAGATGACCACTAGACGCTCGCTCCAAAAGCAAGTCGATCCCCACAGACTCCCATGTTAAAATGCCCAGCAGGATCCTCACAGCAGAAATAAACATGTTTACAGACATATTTAAAAACATTTTCGTCTCTGTGGCTAAGTTATACCCTAACCCTTCATGACAACGTTTATATAAGTCACCTGTTTACATTTAAAGTTCTCCACATATATATTTATATACATATATATAAATATATGTACAGGGTCAGACTTAACTTTTTGGCTCACTAGCCAAGTGGCTGGTGAGCTTTAAAAATCTACAGGCCAGAAAGATATTTTATTGGCAAAAATTATAAATAGCTTTTGGTATATTTTTCAAGTGTTATACTATAATACACTCATAAGCAATTTGTGAGGAACATTTGATCTTTGAAAACTTGGTCTTAGAAAACTCCATGGACCAGGAGAACGAGACACTTTTTATTGGTTTAAAATAAGGTGTGGTACTGATCACACGTACTCGATTAAAAGAAATGACAAGTACTATTTTAAAACATAATTTTTTCTGCTTAGTTCAGCATTTTAGAACAATGACACTACATTGTCCTGGAGATCTGAGGAAAACCCTCAAGGGCCCTTAATAGTAGGCTGGCCAGTAATGAGAAGAGAGTGAGACTCAGTGCAGGGCAGCCTGCAGTGGTGCAGGGGAGAATAAAGTGAATGGGGGTATGTTTATATCAGCCCAGTTGAACTTTGGGCCCTAGTGCGGTGCATTTG
Organism: Caranx ignobilis; assembly: GCA_021432705.1. Lineage (NCBI taxonomy): Eukaryota > Metazoa > Chordata > Actinopteri > Carangiformes > Carangidae > Caranx > Caranx ignobilis. Next base: position 9,336,184 of record MU269980.1, read on the forward strand.
GGGCAGTGTGAACACAACAGTCACACCAAAACGGCCACACCGTGTGTCTTCAGTCTGCTGTCCATTTGTTATATGAATATGGCCAGACCTCAATCCGCTCCAACTGCCTGGTGTACGCCACACGTTTCATTTTTCAACATACGAACCACGCTCTTTTTTCCGGTCAGTCACTCTGACAGTTGTGCGGTGTTTGGACCAGGATGAAAACAAATGTGTGTGAATCCGATCGTACGAGCTGAAAATTTAAACAATGTATCGATTTCACATCTGATGCGGATGTGTGAAAACACCCTGAATCATGCATCAGTTGGCTGTGATCAGTTCAGTGAGTCAGACTACGCAGTCATGGTATGGATTTTTTTTTCACTCGCAAGCGTGGCTGGTTAGCTGACTTCATTTACCAGCCAAGAGTCCAAATTAGTGTCAACCCCACATAAACCTCAATTCTTGTTTTTGGACAGGATAGAAGTCAAGGGGGCGGAGTCTAGCATTGCCAAGATGGTGATGGTGGAGCAACACACTCTGAGCTTCAGGAAACAGGGTTGAGTCATCAACAGACATCTCATTATAGCAAGGCCTGTTTTCTGGATAATGCCGTTTCACACCGAACACGGTTTGCGCTGTGTGCACCGCAAGGTAGGGCGCAGACAGGCGCAGAGCAAGGCACATGCCTGCGCATCGCGCACATATGTGGCATGTGTTACGAAGCGACCGGAAAAACAAGACAGGATTCGGGGGAATGGATGCGCCGAGATGTCATCACAGCGTGCTGCGCCTAGATTAAAAAACTTTCAATTCGGGCGCCCACATTCTTGCTAGAATTTCTTCATTCCAACCTAACTACAGAGCTGCAGGTGGAAACTGGTTTCATACACTGCTCCTTTATGAGTCAAAGAAACAAGTGGATTACAGCATAACACCAAACTGGTCCACTTGACATCTGATGAGGAGTCCTGCAGCTTCGTCCTCTTCACACCTGAAGATCAAACATGTTTATCTTCTTTTGGACCGTGTTACTTGAATGTTTTTGAATATGACAAGATCAGGGCATCTGTGTTTAATCTAGGTTTGTTCTGCTCCTGTTCCTACATGATGTAAAATCACAGAACTGGAGCTAGAGCATGTGAGAGAGGACTCTGTGCTTGTTAATGATGGTAGAAAATCTTGCAGAGACTGGGCGGAAATGGGCTGACATATATCCAAGGGGCTGGTTGGGTAATAAGGAATAGGTGAATGAGTGAGTGAGTGAGTGAGTGAGTGAGTGAGGGGAGGGGTTGAGGTTGCTGCAGGACAGGAGGGATCTGCAGGATCTGAAATGAGAAGAGTTCATGATGAAGGGAAAAGCAGGAAGAGAGTGGATGGACTATGTTAGATCTTCAAACCCTGGTCTAATATTGTTGTCTAAACCGCAAACACACCCTTCAGAATCAGCTGCCATTAGAGAGTGTGATGCTTCAGTGATTAGAGAGATATCTCACACTTAAGTGATGAGTCACTGCTACCTGTAACAGTCAAATAGTAAATAAATAAGTAGTGCAGCATGGGTGCTTGACATGTTACCTGTCACATTTTACTTTAACACAGTAACATAACCGCTACCTGTGTTAACGTACATGCTGTGTCTCTGTTTAGCTGCATTTGAATGACTTGTCTGTCTCATTTCAAACAATCTGTCAAATCTGCTCTTCTTTTCCTGGCCAAAGAAGGATTCATACAGTGGATCCTTGATCCAAAATTTGACATACAATGAACATCTTCCATAGACAAGATTGTCTCAATCCAATTTTGCCATGACAGTTACGAAGCGACGCACCTCTGTAGACCCTGAGATAGACCCTGTGTTGACTGAGGGACACTAGATCCAAACAGTATGACTGATGTCTCAGTTATTCCCACAGCATCTCTGAGACAGTACAAACTATCTGACAAGGAGACTGGAGACCATGTCCCATCAGTGTAACAACTGTGGTCTTCAAGTTTCTGTTTGTCTAATCTCAGCTGAACTGTAGCCAGAGAGTCAGCAGATCAGAAAACCATCAGGGTCATTGTGAAAGGGGATGTTGAGACATTGGACACACCAGTCATGCTAACTGCTTCAGACAAAACACGTCTCCCTACTTAACAGAAAAGGGTTTAAAAGAGGTCAGTGCCAGTCTGGATTGCGGCCATCAGGCTGCTGACACATGAATGATTCCGGTAAAGGCCGACCTGAACCGTACGTACACCCAGTAACACTGGTCCATAACAATAGTTATGGACGTGTGACGTACGACTTATGGTCTGGTCCTGTGCTGAGTGTAGCCCTGCACATAAGAGGCTGCACATCACGTCACTTCCCCTCGGTAACCATCATGACACGAGCATGGTGACTGACTAATGTTTGGAGATGGGAAAACAAGAGACTGTGTGTGTGTGTGTGTGTGTGTGGAAAAGCTGCACAACTGATTTGTGGTTGTTTGGATCCAACACAGGAAAAAAAAAACACAGCGGAGGAAAATGAGGCCTCCCGTTTCTTAATTATTTAAATCAAACAATTAACTACGGTCGTCCTGGGAGAAGCTCTTTTATCTGCTCATCCACAACAACAACAGCAGCAGCAGCAGCAGCTGGGGTGGAGTCTGCAGGAGGATGGATCACATGGAAAACACCAACCAATGAAGTCATTTGGTTGTAATGCTTAATTATTAAACCAACTGTTTGAGACTATACAGGTGCTTTAAGATGGTGGGAATACGATAACTTCTGATTGGGTGCTTTATAAGTTAAAATGGACTCATTTATCTTAATCTTCGTTGTTTTAGTGTCTTTTTCCGTAGCAAAATTGTTCACAACATCCCAGAGTTTTGTGTATAAACCGGGCAAATATCAGTATTGAGTTAAATAAACCTTGATTCACACTTGATAAAATTCTCTCTGTTTTTGTCTTAGTTTTTCCTCACAGGAAATAATTCAATGTTCAACGCTGTACAAAATAAAACCAACATCCCATTACAATGAATATCTATGTAAAAAATAAATAAATAAAGGGACTTTAAATAATAGATAATTAACTTCTACCCTGAGCACTGAGGAACTCTGTGGTGATATTAAAGCTTGTGCTTCCTTTTTATTCAGTGTAATAATTTGCATTCAGTCACTTTGTCTCAGGAAAACTTGATACACTGTTCACATTGATTACACGGTCAATTATATATAATTTATAGGCTTCAACTGGAGAGCCGCTTCGAGATTAAACTTTGATGAAGCCATGTACTACATTCTTTGTTATAGACCAACATGCCAGCCACTGTCTGCTGGGCAAGAAAAAAAATATCTGTAAATATTGACAAATGCACAAGACAGGAGTCTCTCTGTCTTTTTATTGTTTTTTTTTTTGTTCATTCTCTTACCTCTCTGAACTAAAAATGTGAGAACGATATGTCGATAAACTGGTGAAACACATTAGACATCAGGCCAGAGTCAGATTAGAGGATTAAATATGCTCAAATTGATGATTTAAATTTTAATTAAATATCTGTTAAATGAAGTCAAATACTTTCTGAATACACACTGTTTTTTTAACAGTGCAGAGCTCAAAAATATTATCATCTCATTTTTTTACTGGCATGCTCTCACTTTTTGTATTTAGGAGAGACACATGGAGCTTTTTCATCACGCACAGTGTTATAGTGGCCACCTGTAGTGTGTATCATCTAACATCACCAGCCTTTTATCATTAGATTGTTAAAACTGATGCAATACTGAAACTGCATCATTGTACTGATGGAGCTGCTGAAGGTGGAGCTATGGAGTCAAGGGGAAGCGGGAACTGCAGCACTATCAGGCCTGCTGAATGTAAACATGTTGATGTTAGATGTATTGGCTGTTTTTCCTCTTTTTAATTCTCTTTCTTTCTGTCTTTGGTCTGTTATAGTTTTTATTTAAATGTAAACGTGAGCTGACAGCATTAAAAAGTCTTGGTGAGGTTGTTGTGTTGAGACCAAAACTACGTTCTTCATTATTACTTTAGTTGTTATCATTATGTCGCCCATGCTATTCTGCTTCACTTTAGCTTATTAGTATTTCAGTTTGTGAGAAATTAAGTGATTTTCTTTTTTCCTCACTGTCTTATAAATGATTCTTAGTCGTTTTTAACAGAATTAACATTGATGATGATGGTTAACTTAACATTACTTTAAACACATTGGGAGGAGTGGTTTTTTTTACAGTTATTATCTGCATCCCTGAAACAGCACTTCAGGAGGAGACCTAAAACTCTTCATTAAAACCAGGAATGATGAAATTCTTGCGTTACAGTTCTCTGAAGGGTCAATTCACTGTAACTGTAAAAAGCGCTTGTTACAACACAACCGTGGAGAGAGAGAGAGAAATTGATATTATTACCACTTTATCCCCTTATTATGCAAACTTCAAGTCAAAAAACCTGAAATTTAAGTGTTACACTTTTTCTGGATCCTCCACTGGGGCCTGCCCACCAGTAGTCCCCGGGCCCCACACTGCTTAACAGGTCTTTACTGGGTTTCTCACAGGGACTGGGGGCCCAAGCTGCTGTTGTACGACAGAGAAAAGCAGCTTCTTAACAAACACAGGCAAAATCAATAGTATCATAACAGCTGATATTTATTATTCATTAATGAAGAGTTTACGGGTTCAAACCACCTGCTGAGCTGCAGAGAGGCAAGAAAAGACTAATACTCATAAATATGAAATATGCAGATGCTGCCTGTGATGTAAAGGCAGAGAACGAGTTTGGTTTCATCTCAACAATAAAGTTACGAGTTGATGTTTAAATTGAAACCCGTGTAGAGTCAGTTTTAAGCGTGAGTCTTTTGACGCCATGTTGTTAACACAGTCAGGGTTTTGTGTTTTTATGAAATAGCAGTTGCTGTCTGAAGCTGTGCAGAAAATTAATGCAGTTACTGGTTGTATGCTTTTATTCTGAAGGTGAGATGTGTATGTTTAGGGGTTGGGCACACTTTTGATTCAGCTTTCATATTCCACACCATGTTTGTTTTACCTCATTTGTAACATAAAGCAGCTTTGAAAGTGTTGAATAAATCAAATTTGAATCATTATCATCATTATCAGTATTTGTGTTAAATGTGTCTTGTGTTTCCTGAGAAACTTCACGCTTCTGTTGTTGTTCAACTGATGAGCTTTGAGCTGGTTAATAAATGAATGAATGACATTAAAAGCAGGTGTGAAGTGAGAACAGGAAGTGAGAGGTGCATTTAGTATTTTTGTTGTTGTTGTTTTAAGGCTAAAAACATCTGAAGATCCAGGTTTTCTACATAAGATGTTTACTAAGTGAAAGACCTGTGCAGGCCATGAACCTGAAAAAGTCACAGTCTGATTCTCAGACTTTGTTGAAGAAGATGGGAGGGGAAGAGTTAACATTAATGCTCCAGCCAGTGAGGAGCATTGACTTTAATTTCTGCTACTGGACTCACGCTAATGATTCAGAGGTTGATTCCAGTCTATTTTAAGATAATTAAGTTAGTAATTAGTAAGTGATGGGCTCAACATGATATTCCTGCAGCTGAGTGAAGCTCACTTTAAACAAGCCTTAGATTTTATTTTGACAAGTTCAATTAACAAAAAGTTAATTATTAAGTTTTTTGCTTTTGGTCAAATTTTTCTGAGGGTGATCCTTGACCCCAGGATGACCCCGTGAGGCTTCTGTCTTGTGATAATAAATCTTTTCCTTTAGGTCTTATACTTGTTTCAGCTGCTTGAGTGAAACCCGCCGTGACAGAGGAGCTGATGTAACCAGTGTCCAACTCACTCTGCTCATCTACATCAAGTGTTTTACACTTAGATCCGTTGACCGGAGTTTCTCTATATTACTAATTGGGTCAGACTTTCTTCTTCATCATCATCATCTTCTTCTTCTTCATTCCACAAATTCTCTAAATTAAAAAAAAAAGACAGTGGCTCTTTTCGCTGGCCCCGCCCACCGAGCCTTGTCGGTATTTTGTGCCTCAGAGAAACGTTTGTTGGAGCTAAAAGCATCAGATACGAGGCCTCCCCGCGTCCTGCCTTGATGTGCTATAGAGCCGTGTAGTCTTCAGAGCCGGCGAGGTTGATCAATATGAGAGTCACTCAAGTATCAAATCCTATTCATCACCGCTGGGAAGCAGCTTTCAGACGGACCTCCTTCACCTCCAGGCTTCTCCTGTTACACAGCAGCAGCTGCTCTACACACACACACACACACACACACACACACACTGTATCCAAAGAGACAGACACACACGATGCTGCTCACAGCTCATGTTGCACCTCTCCATTAAATCCACCTCTCCTTTAAATTCATCTCCGTTAAAGACGATTAACACCTCTATCAACAAACACCAGCTTTCATCTGACGTCTTGTTCCTTTAAAAATGCACTTTGTCATCAAAACCCTTGTCTCTTTTCTCCATCTCCAAAGAAAGGCTGTCAGAGGATGAAGTAAAACGTGCACGGTTTATTTCAGCTTCTGTCGCTTTACACAGACACAGTTAAAGCACACTTTCACAAATGAAATATGACTTTTTTTTCTTCTCCAAAATAAATTAATTTTAAATAAATAAGAGATAATAAAATAAAACAAAAAACAAAAGGAACTTAACGTCATTTGTCTCAGAAGTGGTGAAAAAATATGTATAAATAAGGCCGATCTATTTCCCTTCATCAGATTATCTACAAAGTGCGCTCCACAAAGGTGTCAGTGATCAGAACAATAATGACAGTAATGAGAACAATATGCTAAAAGGTTCCTTTTCATGAGGACACAACAGGGGGAGATCAACAACCTAGAATAATAATAATAATTTGATTGTCAAAGCATCATTGCAGTGAACTTGAACATACAACAGGTTTTACACATCAGTGAGTCTTCTAGGCCTAATTCACCATTAAACCGGCGGCGGAGGAAGAACAGAAGAATCAGAAGTAAAAACAAATGAACAAAAAAAAAAAAAAAAAAAAACAGAAAAGAAATGACCATACTCCTCTTTTTTCTTATTTTTCTTCTTTTAGCGCGTGTTTGTGTGTTTCTTCTTCTTCTTTTTTTTTTTTAATCACCATGAACGTGCCAACACTTGCGTAATGAGGTAGACACACAGCTATATACCGTGTGAATGTGTGTACTCGTGCGTGTGTTCGTGTTTCTTCTTATTGCAATGCATTCACCTCGGGGGGGGGGGGGGGGGTGGGGCGGGGGGGTAAGTTCGATACTTTTGGATGAGACGCACAGAAAACACCCCCTCTCCACAACCGCCCCTCCCCCCTCCCATCGCCCCCCCCCCCTCCCTTTTACGAGTAAACCATGCAATGGATTACAGTAGAGTTATTGTGCCTCGTATATTCGCCATGGACCGACGTGTCGTCCGATAATACCCCCCACCCCTCCCTCCCCTAAAAATAACAAATAGACAAACAAAACAAAAACAAACAAACAAAAACATCCAGTTCTCTACAGAAACAAACACCTGGGAGGAAAGACAGCGAGAATTCAATACATTTCAATGAGCTTTTCCACACACGGAGGTGCAACGTATTCACAAGTATGTACAATGATAAATATAAAAAAGCTATTCCAACTAAAGAGGATAACAATTATTCCTCGATTCCCGTCATTATTATTCTTATTTTTTGTACAATAATTGCCATATGAATGAATGGGACGGAGCACTCGTCTTCTCCTGCCCGCCATGGTGATCACCGTCTGCCGTGACCCCCCACAGACCCTGGGCCCTACACTGTGGAGAAGCAGAGACATTTGAGAGGCTCGAGTTTTTTATTTTTTGGACAGGGTCTCAGTCTTTCCCAGTCCCGGTGCTTCCGGTCTTCACTGTCAGAATAAAAAAAAAAAGGTACACCGTTGAATCCAGTTGTTTTGTGTTTTCTGTGAGGCTGGACCTTCCAGACACACTTTAAAATCACGATCAAAAATAAAGAGTTCCGCTTCATACTGAGTGATGGTCGTTAGGTGTCCCACATCCAGAACCTATCAGTGTCTCTACAATACAAGTGAAACACCCCAGAGGCAGGTTTTTTTTCTTTGCATCTGCTTCACAAGCAAAAGAAACGAACAAAACAACTAACTTGAGGCCTGTGTTTCAAATACTTTCTGGGAAATGATCGTTTCCACAGCTGGAATCAGGCACTGGTGCAAAAAAAAAAACAAAAACAAAAAAAACAAAAAAACAAAAAAAAACAAAAAAAACAAAAAAACACGGCTGTGAATGCTGCTCCTTTTCAAGGTGGACAACACTGCAATGACTCTTTAACAAGACATTTAGTCCCTCATCTGTCTGTCAGGATATCATGTGATTATTGAACTATAATTCAGCCAATGAGATGATGCAGCATCTGAAGTGTTGGATGCAGAAACTTGTATAAGAGAAATAAGACTCAGAAGAGATTAAATGACTTGTTAAAGTGGGTTTTTTTAAGTGCGCACCTTTGGGTCCCTGAGTGTGGGGCCCCAGTAACAAAAGGCACAACGGTGTACCTTGTTTTTCTGACAGTGTGCAGCAGCAGCTTTGCTCTGATTTGTCTTTGTGTGAACGGGGCAGAGAGCCGCTGGTCCCCCTCCCTCCCTCCCTCCCTCCCCGCTGGTCTTAGTGCGTCGCAGAAAACTTCATCCGTTTCTGCTTTTGCCTCTGATTGCAAAACCAAACCCGGACCACGTTCTTTTTCAGGTCCAATTTCTCGGCGATGGCGGCGATCTTCTCCGACGAGGGCCTCGGCTGCACGGCGAAATAAGCCTCCAAGGAGCGCTTCTCCGGGGCCGCGATAGACGTGCGTTTCCTCTTTTTGTCGCCCCCGTTGAAGATCTCCGGCTTGGACATCTTCTCCCTCTGCGCCCGCTCCGCCTCCTCCAGCCAGGCCTCCAGGATCGGCTTCAGGGCCACCATGTTGTTGTGTGACAAGGTCAGGGACTCGAACCTGCAGATGGTACTCTGGCTCAGACATCCGACCCCGGGGATCTTAAGGTTGGCCAGGGCCGCGCCCACGTCCGCCTGGGTCACTCCGAGTTTGATCCGCCTTTGTTTGAACCTCTCGGCGAACGACTCCAGCTCCCGGGGATCGGGCTCCGCTTCCCGCTGGTGGTCCCTAAGGAGCTGTGGGACCCCAGCCCGTGTGGGTGCATGTTCATGGACTGTGGATGGTGGTGGTGCTGCATGTGGTTGATGGCCGACATGTGGGCGTGGGCCGTGTGCGAGGCCGTGGAGCAGACGTCCGAGCCGGGCATGCCTCCCAGGGAGATGCCGGGTGTGAGGTGGTCCAGCAGGTCGCCCTCCAGACCTTGCGCCGGCTGATGGTGCGCCGGGTGATGGTGGGAGGTGAGCACCGATGGATGGTGCAGGTGCGCGGAGGAGGAGGTCGGGGTGCAGGTCATACTGGTCATGGTGGTCATGGTGTGGTAGGTCGCGTCTGGTTTGAACGGGTGGCTCTTCTGGGCCACGATGTCCACGGCGGCCAGAGCCTCGGCTCTCTGCAGCAGCGTCTCATCGAAGCCGGCGAAGATGTTGCCCTGAAGCTGCGAGAGGAGCAGAGTCAGGCCGGTTAGAGGCGCAAATCTGACAAGAATCGATCGATCGACTTTATGTAATCACCAATCACCAAATCAACCAATTAATTTTCATGACGCACAAACTTCCAATTTCACATGATCACCCTCAAGAGCGAATTCTTTTCATTTCCAGGAATTTACTGGAGCTTCTCTGTGACTGAGACTGAATTAGTGTCTGGAGAGAAAAGTCGCTGTGTTCATGTCTGTCACCAAGATGTGTCATGTTGTTGGACCGTCAGTCAAACTTTTAAAAACTGGGAGATGAGTCAGGGCCATGTTCAGGTTACACATCTGAATGTGTTGAGTGGATAAACAGGTTTCTGCAGCTTTGACACACAGTGTGCAGCTGTGATCTTATCTTAGGAAAATCTGAAATAAACTTTAAAACTCTCTCTTCTTCTCTTCCACATTTGAAACTGTTTCATCCAGCACCGCTTGGACGTTTCTGCCTCGGTCCAACGTCTGTGAAAGTGTGTCAGCGCGGATGGATATTCATTTAAAATTAATATTTACGATCTCCTGAATAATTTCTGCGGACAATGAAATGAGACGTGTGTGAGTTTTGAATATGAATGGGACAATATGAGATAACACGCGCTCAGAGAGTCCACAGCCCGCCTCTACTCCTCCTCCTCCTCCTCCTCCTCCTCCTCCAGCTCCATCTTTTATCATCCTTCACTATTTTTTTTTTCTTACAGCATCACTCACATTGTCTGAACACATGAGCGTTTTTTATTCTCACAGACAGAATTTGAGCGTCTTTACGCGCAGAGTTTGTTCTCCAAAAAGTGATCTGAAGCTCTGGTGTTCAGTGCCGCTGCTTCTTTTTAAACACTGTCATCAAGCTGTCATTTAATCACAGTTTTATTTCCACGTGTATCCAAAAATGTACTGAGAGTTATAAGATTTTAGTAACTAGAATATAAAATCTTGTTTCAGCTGAAGCGCGGGTCAGAGTCAATGAGTCCTGTGCGCAATAGCTGCCATCTAACTTGTGGTTTCTGTAAAAGTTGTGAGAATGATCGAATAAAACCAAGTTAAATGTCTACGTCAGGTGTAAATTTCTCTGCGACGCTTCCAGAAATGTCAAGTTGTGGAAGTTGTATTTTCTTTTTTCAGAAAGTCTGAATGGTTTCGTTGGACTCACCGACGGTGTGGGCAGGCAGGCCCTGCGGATGGCCTCCGAGCTGGAGTGCAGAGGGGTGTATTTGGGCTCGTGGAGGATGGGGTGCATACTGAAAGGCTGCTTGCTGTTCATCGACATCATGATTGCAGAAGTGAGGGATGGTCGTTGTCCGTCTTCCTCGTTCGGCTCCGTTTTGGTAGTTTTCTACAGAGAAACGCCTCGGAGAGGAAAACGACAACAAAAACCTGCCACGCACAGAGGGTTTTTGGATGGAAAGTCGGGGTCGCAGGTGGCGTCGGATTTGTAAAAAAAAAAAACACAAGAAGAAGAAGAAGGGGAGAGGTAACTCCTGCGCTCCTGCGGTTCTCCTGCCTCCTCTTCGCCTGTAAATGACTCCTATAATAAAGATGCTCCTTGCCTCCAGCGCCTATATTGGAGCCAGTGCCGCGCAGGCTCATCCTCATTGGTGGATTCACCCTCCATCCATCTAGACGCCTCCTCCAATCACATGGAGAGAGGCTTTGATGGCCACGCCCCTAAGCGTGCCTTGGCTCACTGTAAAAGAGCAACGAGAAAGGAGGATGCTGTCTGGCTGCACTGTTAAAAAATAACTAACACCTGCAGCACGAGATTCACCAAGAACCCAGAACAGCAGCAGCAACAGCAGAAGAAGAAGAAGAAGAAATGAAAGAGCTGGATATTAAAATAATCTTAATAAATCTGTATCAATGAGAATCTGACACAGACGCATCTGTCTTTGTTTGACTCCTGTAATGATCTAAATGCTGCTTAACTGTTATTTCCTAAAATATGAGCAGTAAACAGTGAATAATTGTAGATGTTCTGGTTAGAAATCCGTCAAATGTAAATGTCAACGAGTCTCACAGGGAAATGATGGAGTTTAATCTTCAAACACTCAGAGCAGATCAATTATTTAAAGCTTTATTTAAAGGGATATTTGAGGCTTTGGTTGTTTTTGTTCTGCAGCCGCTGGCGGGATCACACGCCGAGATGTCAACACAGCTTTTTTAGAGTGTGTTGCAGAGCGCACACGCGCGCGCGCACACACACACACGCAGACACACACACATTTTTATTAATATAGAAATATGTTGCTATGAAGCTCATACACTGAAGAGTAGATGTTCGGAATATTATTGTCAACTCATCAGGGTTTATATAAATACACAATACTCAACTCATGATGATTATCAACAGCAAATCAGACAGCAATCAATTGATTGGCTGGTAATTAAAAAAAAAAAGACTATTCCTTTTCCGTATTGCACGGAATAACAACACAGCAATAGAGGTTTGATTATGAATATGAACCCATCTCTCTCTCTCTCTCTCTCTCACACACACACACACACACACACACACACAGCTGTACCAATTACTAATTGATGGCACGTGGTAAGATGCGCAGGAATTCCTCGGCATGAACCCCCATTCACTTTCTCGGCAATTAATACATTAATTAATCATGCTTCATTTACTTTGTGGCTGCATGTAGCAAGGATGCCCCCCCCCCCCCCCATCACACACACACACACACACAGACAGACACGCGCACACACATCTCTCAATTACAGGATGAACAGGTCTAGGTGGGAGCCAAAGGGGACGATGAAATACAAAGGAACCACGTGGGGTCACCGGGGCGGCAGCTTGTCCATCACGGGGGATTTCCGGCGGGCAGACACGGGGCGATAAGACGAATAATTATCGCGATAATCACATAAAGGCGTTTACGCAGGGGGAGGGGTCAAAGGGTGGATGGAGGGGTTGACAGGCCGAGGGGTCTGCAGGTAAAATAATCCCTCTTTTTATAAGACTGCGTGGCAGCAATAATGATAATCGTCTTAATAATATTAATAATACGAATTTTAATAATAACATGGCTCCTGCTTTATCAAAGTTGTTTACAAAGCATTAAAATAAACGTATCAGGTCAGGTAACGTTGTTAATACCCGCAGGTCGGTATTGCATAACAATAAAGTTAAATTGAACCAACAACAGTAGATTTTTTAATTTAACATTTATCCAGTTAAACAGAACTACTGTGTGTTGAATATTAAATATATCAAATATGAATAATTAATAAAGATGAAAAAACACCTATTTCCTGATTTCCCATTAACATAAAGAAACGCGTCTGCATATGTAGAATGAATGTGATATTAATAATTAACTCAGGGGTAAACGCAGTGTTAGTTTGTCTTCACAGAATAAAAATGTGTAAAAAAAAAAAAAAAACTCTGGTGTTAAATAAATGTTCTGCTCATCTGCATTTTGTTTTAATGGTTTAGACTGTTGTAGTGAAGGAAACAGTTTTCACTAAAAAAAAGACCATTTCTACCTTAACTTGACTGAATGGCACTAACATCAATATATTAGTGAAATAAGATATTATCCTAAATTCACAAGAGACATTTAAAGTGTTAAGGCTCTGTAAATTGAACCGCACTGTCCTATTCAAACCTGCAACAAAGTTTAACACATGTCCATCTTATAATGATTGAAGTGTCTTTAGTCGACACCTTTATGGCTGAGGAGTTCTCTCACCTGATCACTGGGCCCTGAGGTAGACCCCCATGTGCTCACTGTGTGTATTTAATGAAATAAACACACCACAGTACGACAGAGTCTACTCAGTACTGCAGGTGCTATATCATCAAAGACAAATTATTAATAAACTCCACACTGGCTCTGTTGCAGCTTTATGGACTTTTTATGGAGCAAATTAAAACAATGTGAGCTGCCAATCAAATTCTTTTCTCACTCAGTTTAATTATCTACATTTCAACTAGTTTGGTGATAATGTGAGGAAATGAATAAGGTGACTTTTTTTCAGAGAGACATAAAGCAACAGAGAAACTGAGAAATTAAATGTCTACATGTCTACATCTGATTTATTTGTCATGATTTACCCAAAAGTCATGTTTGAAAATATGACTCAGAGAGGATGCCCAACCTGAGATCGAGGTATTACTGGAGGAAACTATGCTGTCTATAAAAAACAAACATATTTCAGCAGCTTAAAATCATCATTTCAACTTTCATTTCACACACAGTGTGATGATGACGACCAGTCTGTGACTCAAGAGGTGGCCAGCTTACCAGTGACTTCACAGTATCGTTTATCTGAGTGGTGATATATTGGAAATATATTGGCCTGAGTGTGGACTGTGCTGAGTCTGGTCCCTGTTGTAACTCTGCCTCCCGCTCTGCTGTCCTGGCTGAAACTCCAGCCTCCACTCACCAGCATTCGCCCACAAAAGGAGCAGCAGTGTCGGTGACGGCCAGCAGGAAACCTGAGCAAGGCCCATTGTCCCTGCTGTAGCCTCAGCCCCTCCAGAGGAGTCCATCCCCCCATCCCTCCTCCTCCTCCTCCTCCTCCATCCAGCACCCGCTCATCAAATATACATCACCAGCCTCCACTGGGATGACTGCAAGCGGGACGCTCCTCTGGGAAGGCGACACCGGACAGGGCAAAATGGAGGAGGTCCAGCTGGGGTGGGAGGGAGGAGACGAGATGAAAAGGATGGAGAGGAAAGATGGAGAGTGAGAAAGAAACAATCAGGTGAACAGGAAGCGGATTTTCCTCAAAGTTCAAATTTTGCTTAATTGATCATTTGCAGCTTATGGCTTTGTTTGTGCTGTGTCCTCACTGTTGCAATTATTGTCTGACGTGCTGTCCAATGTAAGAACGATTAAACTTTATTGATTCTAATTTTCAGTGTAAGATATTCCCTGGATTGGTGTTTGGGGAATGGAGTTATCTAAAATGTCACTCCAGCATCTCCTCTGATGTTGAGCTGGGTTCAGATTGGATGACTGAAATCTGCACAACATGATTCATACTCATCCCTCCATCGGTGAGTCCTGCCATCCTGGGGCAGCCCACTAACAGAAGCACAGAAATGAAATGATCTTCACTGTAAGGTCACACCTGGATTCAAACCATGTCAGGGAGACTCATATATCAGAGCCACTTGATCCTGTCGCTGCTGGGATTACACATTCAGGCTTTTACCTTTCACACGCATGTAAATTTGATGTCACTTAACACTTGTCGTCATGACTGAAACACCAACCACCCGTGCCCTCGTAATGAACCCTCTCACACAGTCACTTAGACCTTTTCCTGTCTCCATCTTGACCCTTCAGCTGAGAAAATGTCTTAACTGTATCAGTCAGTTGCACATGTGTTTTCTTTACCTGGCAACACTATTGCAGATTTAAGGTGAAAACTGAAAATACACACATGAAAACATGCTACAACGCTTCAAAACACCTCACTGAGAGATGAAGTAAATAGTTACAACCATACATGACTTAAACATGTCACATGACCAGAGGTGGATACTGACAAAGTAGATTTACTTGAGCACTGTTCTTCAGTGTATTTAGTAAATAAGTAGGTATTATCTTTTTTTTGGAAACATATTACTTTTACTCTTAGTTTGATGCACAACTTTTAGTTTGTGAATTTATTTTATTTAGTTTTGAAAATGTGACAGACCATAAAGTGTGTTCACTGCAAGAGGAAAGATAACTGTCAGCCATGTTTGAACCTGTCAGTCTCCTTATGATGATACATTAGATGAAGATGAGCTAGGTGACCTGAAGTCCAGGTTTGATGGTTTAGAAACATTCCTTTCATCTTCAGTGTTTTCAGTGTTTACGACAACCAAACTTCATCACTAAAGCCCCTCAAATGTTCAGTTAATTCTACGTAAACTTTCAGACGGACACTTGAAGTCATTGTGAGCTTCTTTTGTTGATCCAGTTGTGTTTTTATGTCCATCTCTACAGTCTTTGTATGATATCATACAAGCTCATTATTCTGCAGCTTCTAGTCACTTCAGTGGGTGGATTGTTTGGCCTCTTGAATGATGGACTCCAATCATTGATCTTCAATTGAATTGCATTTTAACCAGTTTAAACACACTGCTGATATTTTATTTCATCATTTGGAGAATAAAAGTGCAGCGGAGAGGCATTCCACGGTGCCCCATCAACACTATACCAATACTTTTGAATGCCTAAATATGTTTAAAAGTAAGTACTGCAGTATTCAACTGGGCATATGACTGACCAACAGTATTGGAGCAATATTTTACAACTGGAGCTATGTCCTTTGTCCACCCCTGCACATTACATGTTTATTCTATAAATGTGTGCATATGTTGCTAGTTGTATGCTCTTTCAGGTTCTAAACATCAAACCAATGTTTTCCTGTTTTTTATTACAAGCGCTCAATAACGGGGAGTGATAGGAGTTTTTTAATCTATGTATTTGTGTTGTGCATGTGGAAAGTGGTGTGTTTGTGAGTGTATTTTAGACAGACATGAAAGACAGATGGTGAACAAAATGTGCATGTATGTGTAGGTTATGTCAAGCTATGCATGGGTGGATGTCTGACTTTTTGTGTGTTTAGAAAACAGGATGGACTCTGCGGGATCAAACGTCCGGCGAAGCTTTCAGCGAGCAGAACATGGCTGCCACACTGCGTATTTCTGCCACATTTAGCAAATGGACACTGAAGTGCAGCCTTCCGCCGACATCCACCACAATCTTAACGCACACCTCCTCACGTCGCTCCTCTCTCCCGCCCTCACCTCCTCCTCTCCTTCCCCTGTTTTTTCCGTTCACTCTTGTCCTCCTTTCCTCCCCCTCTCTGCTTCTTCCAGCTCTGAATTATTGATAGTGAGTAAAATCTGACGTTGTAAACTTTGCGACCATTCACCAAATCAGCCTCAGCTTCTCACCGAGGGGGCCCGCCAAAGGGTAGACAGTGTCTAACCGCACACTTTTAATGTAATTGCCTGTAGGGTTCCTTGTAAATATTTCATTGTCTGCCAGTACAAATTAAAGACACAAGGCTGGAAGAAAAGGTTAGTTGGTTTGCTCGGGGAGAGATCCTAAGCACTTTACCTGCGCCTGCAGGTTTGGAAAAAAGGCTTCGCTTCTCATCTCTTTGTCGTCTTAGAAGAAACGGAGCGGGAGTCTGTGGTAGACTGTCCTTCTGCTTGACTGGGCCTTGAGTGACGATCATGTAGACACTAAAGTCGTCCATGTATGATCAGTAGATCTTCATGATGGTAGAAGACCTTCAGAACCTAAAAACTGAAAGAAAACAAGAACTTGAAGAAGCTAAAAAGCCTGACAATTATCTCCAATTGCATGTACAGGTTTTGTTTTTGTTAGCAGAGTGTTAGCATGGAGAGCAAGCACCACCAACTACCTAAAGACACATGATTAGATTTCTTTACTTGAAGCTTTTGCAAGCTTCAAGCAAGGATTAATAATTTCAGAGATTTCCGGTCAGTCTTGCTCACATTTATTATCCACAGTCTTTCTAATGACATTATAAATTCATGTGTTTACATACTGAAAACTGCAGTAGCTGTTAAAAACAATATTAAGAGTTAAAATACAGAAAAATAATTTCATTTGTTTGACTTCTCAAATCTCTTTAAACAAATTTATTGGACCATGTCTTTCAGTAGCACTAAGCTTTAAATGAGCTATCTAAAAGTTTTACTATATATGGCTATATATTGCTATACAGCCAACATTAAGAGCATTAAGAGCTGTCTACTTACCAGCCTTGATGAGAGCGTCGGCCATTGTTGCGGTTGCGGTACAAAAGGTTATAAAATGTCCTCTGAGCAGTTGCTACTTCTTCAGGGCAGACAGGACACAACAACGATTCGATATCGGAGAGTGATGGGTGAGGGTTGACCAGATCAGAGCTGGCTGGAACTGGTCAGTGTGCTAATTTCATAAGACGTAGATACCAAAACAAAACATTAAGCTTGCTTTCCACCACTGGAGCGTAAAAAATCAAGTTTGTGGTGAGAGAGAATCTGATGGAAATGTCATCATTCTTTCTTTGAGAAGTGGGATTTAAGTTTACTACCACCACTACCACTATGCTTTGGTTCAAGGCAGATGATAAACTCACAAACATCAACAACACCTCACGAGTCATCACTGAATAAGGTTTTCATGGTTGATGAAGTGGCCCCTGTCATAGACATACTACATACTAGCTGCTAGATCATCAGTGTTGATGCATAGTGGTTACTTTGATTATTTATAGGACAAGGGAGCATGTTATGTAATTTTACAGATCAGATCCGGCCTACTGTGAGCTCATCAGGTCTTCCTGCTGCTATGTTGAGTTTTCAGGTAGATGCTAGGGTCTTGGGGTATCAGTCAGGACTTCAAGCTTTGAGAGATTCTTTACAGGGGGATGTCATCCAGCTTCAGGTTCTGCGGAGAGGGAGTGAGTGAGAAAGAGTGACAGAGAAAGAGTGACAGAGTAAGAGAGAGAGGTGGAGAGAAAAGTAAAATATGCATGAAGGTGGTACTGTAAACTGAGCAACCAGGACAGGATGTTACAGTGTTGGTGTGGCTTTAGCAGAGCGGCCATGTTGTAAAATGGCTGGGGAACACTGAGGGGTTTTTTGAGGATGAGTCTCAGTGGGATATGAGTGTGTTCCATCCATTAACTCACAGGTCTGTCTCTCTGAAACAGCAGAGAGAACAAACAAGTCTGTAATTGCGCCTGACTATTGTCAGTGTTGTTCAATCAAAGTGCTTAATGAACAAAATGTGCTCATGTTTTTGGTGATGGAGAACTTAACATATCAGTTTGCAAAAATTGAACACAAACATAGGCAGTTGGCAGTATCAGAGTTTATATGAGTATATATTTAAATTCATTTAGCATTTATACTGATGTATACTGATGTTTAATTAAGTCCCACTGACACAATGAAAACCGTGATCATGGCACCTCATCCCACACCAAAGCTAATAAATTAACGTTCACTAATGACCAGAGGACAACCTTTTCTGAGCTTGTGTTTGTACTGTAAGACTACTGAATGTTAACAGTTTACTGACATGATGACAACCTTCCTTGACTGTATCTTCTGTGAACAATAACCCTGTGTCACTCAACAATGGCATGTGCCATGTAAAGTAGTGGAACAAACTGTGGTTCCATTTGCACCAAATTTGGTGGAGGGCTGGGGAATGGGCCGGGGAAGGTCCTGTTGAATTTAGTGATGGCATTTTCTGGTCATCAACTGTAACTGTGATCTTTCCCCTATGAACTCAGTCTTTTACTTGCCTAAGCCCAACTGTACCTCAACCATTTCACACTGGCGATACCCGCAATATCTCTACCTCCTCATCTGTATTGTGGGTGCTATGTGCAAATACCATGAGAAGTGAGCATTTAAAAACCGTAAGCTTTGAATTTTACAGAATAATCCAGGAATATGTTCTCATCTGGCAACAGGGTTGTCCAAAATCATCTGAAAATACTGATTCTAACATTTTCGGTAAAACTTGAATCCATCTCAGTTATTTAAGCAGTAATGTGAGGATGAGGGTTAATGAAGATTAACAGATACTTTAAATATTTTTCCCAGTTGTATGTCAGTTGTCTCAAAGGTCGGGCCAGGCTGCGGCTCCAACCTGTAGCTTACAGGGATATCGTCTCTGCATGTGTCTCATGAATTGTGACATTTTTGGATGTCAGGTTGTTTGCCTTCTTTATTTGTGACTGCTCTCGCAGGGTGCTGGTGTCTTTGTTCCCCTGCTTGTGTATACGTTCATCATCACAGAGTGCCCTTTTCATTCTAACCACTGTTCTGTCACAGGGTTATTTCTTATTCAACATTTCTGCATTTTTCATGGTTACACCTTTGATTATCTCCACCTCATCATGTATGTTTCTCTCTGTCATCGCTTTGTCTACTGATCCGTTGTCATGCCTGTTTGTGCGCTACTGATGATAAAAGAGCAGAAGAGGAAACCATGAGGGGAAAAACAGCAAGCAAGAAGTAAAGATAGAGGCTATGACAGAATGAGAGAAAGACAGTCAGTAAATGAGACAGAGAAAGAGGGAAGACATATTTTGGATCAATAGATTAACTGAGTGCTCATGTATTATGCATCTGAGCCCTGCAGCACTTGCACATAAAGGGAATGTTGGGCAGGATTGGCGTGTAAAAGCTTTATAACCGCTGGCCTGTTTACTCTGAGCGTACAAGGGGACCGCTGTCATGCCAGACCGAACCAGGCAGAGACGAACTGAGGTGATACAGGGTCTGCCTGGAAACAACACAGAATCTGCCCCCATGTTAATGCTGTGTGGGATACAGCGGCAAAATTCAACACAAACAAGTGCCAAATGTCCCATGGTATGTGAAAAAAAGTTATATTGAAACCTCAAATGTCAGAGGCAGCTTGCGAGAAGTAGAGTCATCTGAATTATTTTACCCATATTGCTGCAGTAGCTATCGGTTTTAAATAATGTGTTGATGACTTGCACTTGACTCTGAAATACTGAGAATCAGCTGCATGACTGAGCTGGGGTTCAAATTAAACTTCAACTCATGTGTGCCCTTGGCATGAGCTGTGTATTTATTTAAAAGAAATCCATCTCCAGATCTAGATGATAAAAATATTGTGTTGATTCTTATGTTGCATTGACAACATGATTGAATCTTTTTTTTTAACATGTTTAGGTACAGTGCCACCAGGATCTCTACAAACTGTATATTTTCTTTAAGAAAAATGATAAAGCCCCTTGTTAACATGTCCAGGTGTTTTTCTTTTTCAACATAATACAGGACCTTAAACCATGTTGGCATCAGTCCACCAGCTGCCAGTTACAAGCTAATAAATACTAATTCAATATTTCAACCATTGTATTGCTCTCTGTTGTTTCACTAAATCATATCTGAAGAGTTTAAACTTACCCAATGATCCCCTGACGTACTAGCAGATAACGTGGGTCATACTTTTAAAACCCTCCATTACTGATCTCCCAACAACTGATCACTGTAAACCAAAGATCCAGCTGCAGTTTCACTTTTATGCATCTGTCTGATAATTAAACCAAGCTTCATCTCATGTAGATAAAAGTCCGAGGCAATAATCCTCTGAAGCATAGGGATAAAATAAGCGCTGCCAAGCTGATAAGATAGACTGAAAAGACTTTATTCTCCTCAGCACAACAGAATGAACTTTGACTTCTCAATGCAACATCTGGGCGTCTTCACATCAGCCCGCTGCTTCCTCCCTCCGCTTTTCCCTTTCTCCTGAGTTTAACATTTCTCAGCAGTGACGTCCCGACACGCCGTGGAGGGCCAGGCATCAAACAGCTCAGCCTTCAGAGTGTTTCCCCTGAGAGCCGCCACTCTAATTTCCATACAAACAAAATCCTCCGCTGTACTACAAGAATAGAGAGCAGTCGAACAAAGGGAAAATGAGTAAACAAACAAAATGATGTATGAACATGTCACCGAGATAAGGGGGGAATAACAAGGATTAGACGGGTGTATGTCTGTAAATTAAAATTAGTCTCTTTTTCACTTATGTCTCTGGTGTTTGGGACTGGAGGGAGAAGCAGGAGGAGAGATGGGGATACTCAGTAGAATCAAAGTTATTTGAAGCAGCTCTGCTCCCTGATGTAGCCACGATACAACGACAAGTAAATAACCTTCAAACGGATGAATGACAAGACAGAGAGGGTGATAATGAGACTGGGTCCCAGAGTTACCATAATGCAATTTTAGATCTTTTTCATTAGACCATGGCTCCATTGTTCAAATGTAACAGTCTTGTCTGTCACAGTTGTGCACCAGTGTTTTTGTGGGAGTTATAATGTTAATGTTACAATCTTGCTTTGGACCAATACAAGGGTTTTTTTTATAGGTTGAGCTGCGTCTGATCATTTAAATCCAGGTAAAAGTGGAAGAAGGGCTCTTTATTCTAGCGTATGTACATTTAAAGAAAGGATGGGTGGTGGGAATTGAACTCAAAACCTTGATTTCTTAGTGTCCTGCTCATTAAGCAACATGGAGCCATATATGCTAACATATACACACACACATATGGATGAATGAATGTACTGCATGTGCGTGTTATAAGAGGGGGTATTCAGGTCTCACATATACTACGGGGCTCCAGCTGGTGCGGGACGGTGGGGGTCTTTGTGTCCCATATAACTGTCCCCCAATTTCTGGTCTTCACCCCCCCCACCCCAACTATTCATACACGCACCAACACTACCTCAAACCCCCGTCACCCTCGACTCCCCCGTATCCCACTAACAGGATTAAGGGACGGAAGGTGCTTGCTCGGCAGACCTCAGGACATACATATGTGAGAGATGGCAAGCTATAGTGGTGGTCTGTGTGTGTGTGTACTGAGTGAGAGAGAGAGAGAGAGACAGGAGCTTAGTGGGAAAGTGTCTGTAGCTCTCAGGGACCCCAGAGGCCTTGAGACAGCGGTCCCAAGGGACAAGAGACACAACTGGGAGTCTGTGTGTTTTTGTGTTTGGCCATGTGTCTGAGCAGGCTGTGTGTAAATCTTTGTTCAATATGACTTTGTACATTTAATGATCTGACTCACGTTTTTCCCCCATACTGTTTATTCTATTGTCATTAAAACTGAGACCATATATGTGAAGCACATGTAATCATAGCTCAGTAAATTATGAAGAAACAAGCCTCCTAAAAGTCCAGAAATAGAAAACAAAGCTAATTTCAATAAAGATGATGAATTTTCCACCCATCCACTAAACTGGTACTAAGCTGTGTAGAGAAATATATCATAGATGAAAACCAAAATGTTTTTACACACAGTATGTTGACTGGATATTATACCAATAACCAACTAACTGCTGGAAAAAAACAAAAAAACTAATGTTAATGAGATGCATATCATGTACATATTGTATACCAGTGTTACTGTCTCAGTGCAATATCATTAAACTCTCAAAATACAGATACACAGTATGTTCTCCTTATTGTGTCATATGAAGTTATGAAACAGCATTAATGCTTGCCATACAAAGTATACACTGGCTCACCCCTGTCAGTAAACTTTTGCCTTTTGCACAAGATACAGTGTCAGGATCACATCCTCCATCAACTTCTGGGAAAATCCCCCTCAGTCAGAGCAGCTGTCCCTGTTGCTCTAACTCTACAGTCTCCGTTTCCACTTGTTCAGCCGTCACAAACAAAAACAGTGTGACTGAGTTTATGTTTTTAAGGTGTGATCTACGTATGATATTTCCAGTGAGTGACATTCTGGCACCAATAGCCTGATTCATGGTGGAAATATTTTGGCTGGAACATCTTCCATGAGGAGAAATGAAACCTTGTCTCAGTATCAACCCACTGTGTGTCTCAGGTCACCTGTTGTTCTTGCTTGTCTGCAACCAAAGCTTAAGATAGTGACAGATAATGGATTATTAAGGGGAAAACAGTCAGCAACAGTCAAGTGCTGATAGAAACAAACAATAGAAGAAATTTCTTCTTCTTTTACCACTGATGCTTTTTACTTGTCCAAGCTGAAGACCAAAGCCAGACAAAGCCAAAGCAAAGCAAGTTGTCAAGTCTTTGTCAGCAACAGTTTTTCCATGTCCACTTGGTTTTTCAGGGCCCAAACATCCCAAACACAACATCTCGCTGTCACTGGCTCTTTCTCCAGGTTTGTTTTTGTGGAGACCTCATATTGCACCTGCCATTCATTCCTAGTGACTGTGTGGACGGTTCATTCTCTGTGGGGATTATATTCACTTTAATCTAGTCACACCCCAACGGACATGACATTTTCAGTTTAAGTTACAGTTATTTACCTACAAGTCTTAGCAAGAATTTCAGTCCTCCAGAGGTTATAATCCAGCGACTCGGTATCAAAAAGTGAAATGATCGAGTCTAGCTGGTTAGGGTGCTAATGTCAGTAGAAAAAAAAACATAAAGATTAACATTGCTGTTGCTCTCCACTGCCAGAGACATCTATGGTGAGGAAAAGGAACGCCGTTGGATGTTTACCTCATCACACTTCTTCTTGACTTGGAAGTAAACAGCTGTTAATGCTAACATTGGCTATGCAGCAATAGCAAAACGTAGAAATAGTAACTAACACAGAGAGGATGGTCAGTAGAGTGGAGGTCCCAGATACATTACATCTGTGCTTTTTTAAATCAGAGTTTGCACAGCAACTTTCTCCTGCACACCCAGTTGTCTTCATTAGATGGCAGCATGGCCGTCAGCTTCTGGTGAGGAAGACCTGCTGCACTGGAGAGGAGTTGGACAAGCTCACCTGATCAAACTGAACTTGAAGGTTGAAATGAGAAACTTGGTTTAATTTTTTTACTTTGTTATCAATCTTAAGTCACACCATGTGGTAATGATGAAACCTTACCCTAATTGAATGTCACCTTAGGTTTTGCAGGTAATGAAGTAAATTAACTAGTTGTTTTTGTTTTTTTTTAAAGTTACTTTCAGCACACTGGTGAAGCAGGTTTGCTGGATCTTGCCTCTGGGCCCTGGTTCCTGGAGAGGCCTACCTGTCAGCACAGGGAGCATTGGGAGGGCCGGCGCTCTCATTACAGCTACAATGAAATAATTATGAATGGCGCGCCGAGACCTCATCACAGCAATATCTATTGTATTATTTATTCAGCCAGTCCCCTGGTTCAGGGGGAGAGAACACATATAAACTTCCAGCCTCGTTCCTCTCCTCCTCACTCGAGCTCCTGTTTGCTGCTCAAAGCAGAGGTGCCTGCTCTCTCACTTGCTGTCTTTCTTTCATTCTCTCTTTTCTTTTTTTTCATTCTTTTTCTTTGTTGTTGTTTTTTTTCTTCTGAGATGCCGTGCAGGGAACATCCATCGGAGCCCTGAGGCCTTACCACAGTCCAGCCTGCCAGCTGTGGACACGCTACACTTGCCCTCATATTTATTTTTTATTTGCTGTCTCTTGTTTTACCTTTTTTTGGTCGTTTTTTTTTCACTCAATTTTACCAAAGGACTACAAACAAGAAAAAACTGGGATTTGTGGGATGCATCATCAGTTTTCAGACAGACTTTGGCCAAGACCAGATGTTTACAGTATACAAAGGATGTAGCACTTTTTTCAGTGCTCTCTAATGACTGCAGATTAACATCTCGGTCAGTTCAGCGCAGAAGAAAGAAAAAAGAGGAACTTCTTCTCTGGTGGCGACATGACGGCCAAATAAGCCGCTGTTGGACTATGAAGAGAAACTTAAGTTTGCAGAGCACACAGGGTCATGGAGGACGACGCTGCAGCAACAGCATGGATGCTGCACAATAGGCCTCATTCAGAGGCAGCGTTGGATGTGAAGGTGGTGCAAGGGACAACAAAGACGGATATAAAGAGAGAGAGAGAGAGGGAGCGGGCAGTGGAGTGGCTGGGATGACAGCTGCATCATGGGGATCAGGGGGAGGTGTCGCCTGGGGCACAACAGGTGAGTGATGCTGCTGCTGCCCGGCTGACTGTCCGGCTGGCTGACTGGAAGCACTGAGCGATGGATAATTATTACTGATTGGCTGGCATGGATGACGTGCTCTTTGAATGAAGCCTGTACTCTTCACAAAGGACTAAATGACACATGGTTAAAAGCAGTGACAGGAAGGACAGCAGGTAACACATATCTGTCTTCATCAGGTCACATTAAACATCAAACACATACAAGCTCTAACAGCAGAAAATCCTGCTCTGTTTATCCTAAATGTTTATCAGGCACGACAGAGTTTGAAATCTTGACAATCTACCAGGCCTAGGAGAAGGATGCCTGCACCTTTACTCTTGTCACTAGAATCTGTAAATAAACTGAGAGGCAACTTCCCTCAGGTGTGATGTTCCCTCACTGTGAACGACTGCTCCGCTATCAGACTCTGATCCATTGGCTGCTCGGCTTGAAAGGTTCCTGCTGCACACATGGCCCCAGAGTGTCATGTTCAAACAGATCTCGTTTCACCTCACGCTGCGTGTCAGAAATGAGAAGTGCTGCCAGTCTGACTGGTTTCAAAAAAGAACTAATAAACAAACATTTATTTAAATTCAGAATCAAAGCAAACTTTAAAAAGCCCAACTACAATTTCTGAGCCAACAAACAGACACATATCTGATCTGCAGCACAACTGCAACACATTCAGTACATTTTAAAGGGCCTAAATTCCAAAACCAAAACATCACTCCCCTCTTAATGTCTTTACTCTTTAATGGCTGCCAGCTGGTTTAAAAGAACTGATTTCAGGATCTTGCTCAAGTGCTTCTGGACCCACACTGTGTCTGAGCTCCTCTGCTCTATTCAACCTGCTGAACTCCGACTCCAATAATGAATTGTCTTTTATATTTTCTTAGGTAAGTCATTTTTAAGGGCAGCTTTTTTATGTATACATGCTTTTGAGGTTTTTTGGATTATCTGCCCTGTTTTGGTCATTATCTAACTTTTTTTTTTTTTTTTAAGTTTTAAGTCTATTCTGCTTCATGTTTTCCACTTATTGCAAATTAAGAAATGTGCATTTTAAATAAACGTTATCATGATTAGGAATAAAGTTTTGACTTTTTGTTGAATCCTGTGATATACAATGTATAAAATGTAGTTATTTTACAACTAACTTGGACTGCCCTGTGTAGATCTGTAGATTTCTTTTCAAATAGTAAAAGCTAAAAATTTCTTTTACAGGGCCACTTTAGAAAAAAAAAAAAAAAGCTTAAAATGTGAAATTGACATTTTGGTCGACTGATTCCTGAAGCTCTGCAGAAACATTACAGTTAATATTTTGTTTTATTTATTTCACTCTGGTGGATGCTCTCTCTCCCTGTCTCTCTCTCTCTCGGTAAGAAAAGCAGCGCTGCTTGGTGAGCTCTGCTGGGACAGTTTGGGTGCTGCTTGGTGGGACACAACGAGCTTGCTCCATCAATAATGCAGAATGTTTCCGTGGTAACTGCCTGGCAACCACGGGTGCAGCGCTTGCATCCTGTACGTGCAATGAGAGAGAGGGAGAGAGAGATGGGGAATGAATGAGAGAGGGAAGGGAAAGAAATAAGTGAAGGCAGGAAGGGTGAATGAGGAGCGAGGAAAAGGTAGTGAGAGGAAGGCAGAAATAAAGGAAGACGATGTGGAGGATGTTACAAAAAGTAGAGGGAAGAGAGAGAGCGAGGAGAGATGGACTCCCATGGGTTCTCATCTTTCTGACATTTGTGTGTGTGTGTGTTTCCTGGACCACCTGTATAACAAACAGCGTGTATTGTAACTCTGCATAATCTGAACTAGCAACATAAAAACACACACAGCAGCAGCTGTAACTGAGCCCAAGGCATTGACAGTGTGTGTGTGGGTACACATACATCTGAACTTTACATCACCTTTGCATCAGCTCTGTATCTGCAGGGATAACAGCAGTGTGTTGTAGGTTTCATTCGCAACACCGAGGTCCTTAATGCTGCTGCTGACAGGAATTTGCTTTGTGCTCGTGTAAAACAATAACAAAGAAAACAGAAAAAAATGGAGAAACTTCAGTGCCGAGGTTTGAGACTTTGAGGTATCTTTAACTTAGATCAACTATTGAACTTTCACTGTGGCATGACTGCACTGCTCAAGGGCCAGGCAAAGTGCTAACATAACCATGACAAGATATCCCTATGTCTATGTGGAGTTAGGGAGCTATTAGCTTAGCTTAGCATAAAGACTGAAAATGGGAGAGATTTGTCACCAAAATTGTATTGAATGTGCGTTTTAGGGTGTTTTCACACAGTCTATGGTGCGGACCATGGTGTGCACCAGAAGCAGAAAAAATAACACATTACTTCATTTTTCAGCTAGTATCATCCACGTTCACACGTCTGTTTTCACACTGGTCCAAACGCCACACCACTGGCAGAGCATCATGTTTCCACGACGACTGACCGGAAAAAAACGTGTGGTACATCATGTTTACATGAGTCCCAACTGTAAAAATGAAACTCTGAGAAGTAACTCTAAACTTTAAAAACGGAGATGCGTAACGCAGTACACAAGTACGCGGGTTATTGGTAGCGCTGGTCATTCCCTTTTATATCGTTTGTATTTACTCTGTAGATTTTGTAAAGAAGTGCACCAGCGGGAGCAAACTACGGGAGCCTTTTTAGCTCAAACTTGTGGTGTATACCAGGCAGTTGGTTTGGACAGAGTTCACTGTTGCCGCACCGAGACCACCCCTTCAGCTGGTCTTGGTGCGGCCGTTTTGGTGTGCATCACTGACCACATCACCTGCACTGCACTCGGGCCCAAAGTTCAACTTGGTCGACCTAAACACCACCTGTGTGGAAACACCCTTAGCATCTGTGCCTGTGTTTCTGTTTACAACTGAAACAGTGCGTGTGTGTGTGTGTCCATCCAGCAGGTCAGCGGCCAGTCAGAGATTCCCTCCCTGTGTTTAAAACATTCATTGCTCCCCTTCTCCCCTCATTTGTACCAGTGAATTATTAACCGCTCACCTATTTTTCAATTATTCAAATGGTAGATTTCTGCCTCTTTTCTCCTTTTTTTTTTTGTTGCACACAGCTTTACAATTTTTGTCATGCACTTAATGCATTCAGTTGGAATTTGTCAACCCCCCATCCTACCTTAAAGAAGAAGACCAGGATATGCCAGTCAAATGATCATTGTTTTACTTTAATTGAACCTAGATCACCTTACACGCCACACAGTTTCCTGAATTGCCCCTAAGAAAGCCTCTGGGACTGGTGCTCCTCCATCTCCATATCTCCGTCTCCCTGTCTCTCTGGTGGGACTGTGCAGTTGGACGGGGATTCCTTCCTTCCTCTCTCTCCCTTTCTAAAACATGATTAATACTTGATGCTGCGATGATAGCTATCCTTTGCACAGTAGCATTTGGTGGATGCTTAAGACTATGGGGAGATGTCACTCCATGTGTGTCTGTGTAGCTGCCTGGGTGCATGTGTGCATGTGTGTGTGTGTGTGTGCGTGTGGAGGTGTTTTATACAACTTTGTCAGGGTGATTAAGGCCACATGTTATTGATTGGCAGACCGCTTGAAGTGCAACATCATCATAAATAATTCTTCTGCCTTCCAGAATAAACTATCGCCTTTGTCGGCCGCCCTGACAGTCTCCCATTGAAGAGGGAATGCATTTTTTATGTTTTTACTTGACCTTAATTTAAGTTGTACAAGGGCGATTTCTTATTTACGAGGTCTGGAGGAAATCAACAGATGTGCAAACCATTTAGGGAACTCAATTTATATAAACTGTATGTACTCACTGGTAAATATCTCATCTGCGATCGCTTCTTTTGATTTTAGCAACCCCTGAAAAATATCTTAAATTTGCCAACTTACAGTTCAGATCTGCTCATGTACTGACAGGATCCCCTGCAGCATCCCCTCCCAGTGATAACACCGGTGTTATTCTGACTTTTCACTGGGAAATTTAATGTTTTATTTCTCAAAATGCACTGATCACACTGCAGAGGGAAACCCCACAGCTGTTCCCCTCTCAGTCTGCAGAAGAACTGTTTGTTAGCTAGTGTTAGCATTTCTCAAAGCAGCAGCAGAGATACATAATACATACGACAGATAGCTGATATTTTTGAAATGAAAACTGTTTATCCCAAATTAACAGACGTGAGTTAACGTTCACAAATGCTAATCCGGAGCACAACAGTTTGTGTAATTAGAATCTACACGATGGTGCGGTGGCTGTTTGCACATGAGTCACGATAGACGCGTCTCTATCAAGGCACCTTTCCTCCCATTGCAGCCGCCACAAGACAATGACTTCCCCTGAGAGACTGTAAATATTTAAAGTAAATGTTGTTTGCATTCATGATTTACCAGCTGCGGAAGTGGTGGGCACTGCAGAGGAGGAATTTGTCGGCAGTAACAATAAGTGTTGTTAATATTGTCACATATTTTGTGTTCATATAGTCGCTGACATTGAAAGGTTACAGTTTTGATTTATAGCCTTGCTCAGTCCAAGGGGCTAATTTATAATATTAAAGATCACTATTTAGAGGGAAAAGGTGGAAATATGTAGAATTGGTAGGGGTACGGGGTACGGGGGGGGGGGGGTTAAAAGAAACCAGCGTAAAGTGTCTCTAAGCATTTTCTCTGCATGTGAAGTCGGTCCCTTGGCCTTCTGGGATGTTCCCGCTGCCGGTTTGATGCTTCAGAGACGACCTCATTCATATTACATCGTCTTTACCATGAGCTCTGATCGCTCTTCATAGAGACATAAAGGAGCACAGAGAGAGGAAGTGAGGGAGAAGGGGTGGGGTGAGGAGAGCGGGGTGGAGAAAGAGGGAGGAGAAGGGGAAAGGGAAGAAGAAATGAAAAGGAGAGAGGAGACTATGGAGGGACATATCAGCAGGATTGCAGGGAAAAGGACAAGAGGGAGAGGAGGGATGAAGAGTAAAGTGGAAAGATGAGGAAAAGGAAAGGGGATGAGGAAGGAAGGAGGGAGAAAAATCACATTGGCAAAGGAAGATGTGCAGAAACAGAAGAAGAAATGGAGATGCTTTTATGCTAAATGACACACCAGACTCTTGAGTCATCTTTCTCTAACCACCACCCCCTCTACCCACACACACTCACACACACTCTCTCTCTCTCCCATCAACCTCCTGTCCCTGTGCATTAGGAGCTGCCTGGGGGCATGTGAGGCAGAGAGATACTGAGAGAGAAGGAGAGAGGGTAGAGTGGTGGTAGGTGGGTGGGTGGGTGGGGGAGTGGTGGTCGGACTGTTAAGAGCTGTCATTTAAATAAAAGTTAGCTGAGGGATTGTATGAGAGCAGGCTGGGTCAAGGGGGAGCAACATGGATGGTGGGGGTGGGGGTGGGGGGGTTTACTGTCATGTATTTTTAGGTGATTATTTTATATAATTAAATACTAATTCTTTTAATTAGCACAGGATGTATAGATGC
The DNA here is from genome assembly GCA_021432705.1 of Caranx ignobilis. Lineage (NCBI taxonomy): Eukaryota > Metazoa > Chordata > Actinopteri > Carangiformes > Carangidae > Caranx > Caranx ignobilis. Next base: position 9,366,649 of record MU269980.1, read on the forward strand.
TAAAGTTTGGAGTTAGCAGCTCAGGCTATTCCACTTAGCATGGCAGCTACGACCCTACATTCACAGGGATCTACTCTGCAAGTGCTGGTCTGAGGCCAGGACTTCAAAAACTGATTACGGATTTGCTGAAATGACGGACGTTGTTATTTTCTTGTGAGGATTGTGACAAGTACAATATTGTTTCATTCCCCTCATCGGTCATGTTTCCTGCATCAAACAATAAATCCTTCCACTCAGTCTTAAATGAATTTATAAAGTAATCCAATCCCATAGAAACAATAAAGTTTTTGTGCTAAAACAACTGCAAACTTCCTGGTTTGTCTCGTTCAGCTGAAACATCACACTGTGAAAGTGCATGTCTGCAGTTTGTCTCCAACTTTGATGGCAGGGAGTGAAAGACACATTGACACTGCAGCACAAAACTAACAACCAACACACAGTTCAAGAGGATGCTCACGGAGAGCAGCTACTTTCTAAGTGAACTGAGTGTCAATGTCCTTTTAACACAGGCGTTCAGTTAATGTCATATGTGGAGCACCTTCCAGCAATTAAATAGGCTGATGCAAAAAACTTAAGATTTTTACCATGATCTATCCACAACAACACTTCATCAACTGCTAAAAACAGCTCACAGGAAATGAAATGAAAAGGAGAAACAACCATAGCGACTGCTAAGTTTCAATATGAGTAATGAATGAAGACAGACTGGGGGAAAGTAATTATCTGTTATGTAAGACGAGGCAAACATATTTTATTTACAGTTATTTTTGTTTCCATTTCGGTTGTAAGTATTTGTTACTATTCATGGACATAAAGTAAAGAGAGCTGAACTCACAAGAGAGAGAGAATAAGAGAGTGACAGAGAGATGGAGAGAGGAGGGAGGGAGGAGGGAGGAGGGAGGAGGGAGGGATGATGGGTTCTTTAGTGGCTGTGTGATCTCGGCCACCAGTTCCACAGCTGGTGCACCAGCAGGCAGCCCAGCCTGGCCATATGCTGCCTGGGCTGCTCCCATTGCTCCCATTATCCTCGCTGCTGCAGCCCCACCCCACCCCCTAACCCCAAACCACCACCACCACTACTACTGCTACACTGCCGTACCCCCCACCTTCACCACTTTCAGGCCTCACCACAACTATTGTAGCACAGAATACAGTGTTTGTTCTTTATATAGACCTTCATCGAGCTTGGCTCACAGTACCAGGTCTTTATATTTACTGCTGGATTTGTAGATTCACTTGACACAGTCACAGTCACCACCGGAAAACGACACACTTACATCATCCTGCTGATCAGAAAACCCTGATTGGGATCATTTTAGCCAGAAATGACAAACAACGTGTTTTGTTGTTTAGTAGTGTTAGTGTTAGCTTGTCTTCTGTGAGGTGCACTCAAAGCTGTTTTATGGTCTTGTTTAAGTTCTGTTCTTTTACTGTTTCTTGAGACTGATGAGATTCCTGCACAGCTTTCATGTAAGCCTGAGGAGGGCTCCAGTGTACTGTTATTTAACAATGTATTAATCTATTAATCAGTTTTTTTTTCTTCTTGTTAATTAATTATTAATTGGCCACTTAGCATTCAAAAATAATGACAAGTTACCACAGTGGGACATTTCTCCTCTGGTGTCATCAATAAAGAAAAAAGTGAAGTATTCGTGACAAATGTCATTTGATGGTGGTCATATAGATTTATTTACCTTACTGATTACAAATGCAAATGATATTCATCTTTTTCTGATCTTGTGCCCATGTTGAAATAATTTCAGATACAATGAGCTCAATGGAAAACTGACATTAAATAGAGGTGATAGTGACTGTCAGGAAACAAACAGATAAATATCATCGTTCATCATTCATGTATAACGTCTCCAGTCCGTCACTTACAGCAAAGTTCACAGTTTAGTGAAAAACAGCTCAGAATAACGTAACTGGTTGAATAGGAAAGCAAGAGGTAGAATGCTGTTTACAGTAAAAGTACTGGGGGAGGAGTTTCAGTGTTTTACTGTGTTTAATACTGTGTTGCTTTGTGTGGGCAAATTATTACATGAGGCCGTCCTCCATGTGATCCAGGAAGTCAGGCATCACCGCTATAGACTGACAAAGACTACGATCATTGTATAATCTCTAATCTACCTAATCTAACACGTGACAGTTACTGAGAAAACACTTGGTGCCCTTGGTGCTCGAAGCACCTTGGTCGTTGATCTGTCTGTAAATGTGACCATGATCATCTGGAGGAAACGGGAGAACTGGAAGAATCCCAGTCCCACTTCCATCAGGACACATTTTTCCAGTAGCAGTGTCTTTTTCACCTCCAACCTTTTTCAGCCACCCTACGGTGTCCCTTCACCCTCCTTCTCAGCATTTACCCCCAGGCTTTTCTCGAGCCTCATAGACCCCTTAACCCCCCCCCCCCCCCCCCCCCCCCCCCCCCCCCCCCCCCCCAGGACTCTGCCCCCTAGGACTCCACCCTCACCCTCCCTCCCTGTCTCTCTCATCCTGTGTGGGCCCCTGTCAGCGGTTCAGGATCGGCTACTGTTTCACAATTCCTGCTCTCACTGCTGTCACCTATCTACTAAGCTGACCCCCTACACACACACACACACACACACACACACACACACACACACACCAAACCACATAACCATACCGCTGATGCTGCTGTTTCATCCTCTCCTTCCTTTGCCTTCATAATTGTCTGTCTTTTTGTAATTTTCTTCCTGCCTCTGTAGCCATAGTCAAATCTGTGTGAAAAATGATGATACATATTGTTCATATTTTTTTTTAATAAAACAATGAGTGAAAGTTTAAAATTTATAAATGGTGACACAATGGAGACACATCAGACTGATAATGCTGCTGGATATTTAAAATTTATTTTAAAACAATCAGCTGTTTAATAGAATGACACTAAATGGTGAACAACAACCCACATTATATATCAGTTCATAAATATTGTCACAATGTATTGATGTAGTTTATGCCTGTTTTTTTTTTAATTGTATGATCTAAATCTTTCCTATTTTGTATTTAATATTATAAAAACTAAAAGTGAATAAATGAATAGTGTATATATATATATATATATATATATATATCTAATTGAATTGGTAAACAATGATTTTTTTTTCTGAGGTCATTCACTTTCAAAAATGACTGAGCTCTTGTAAGAGGAGGTCTGTTGTCACAATTCAATTTAAAACTGACTACATACAATACATGCACACACACTCCAACTGAAAACCTCTCTCTGCTGTTTTTGGCTGATTTCTCGTCTCATGACATCAGAGTGAGTTGGAATGAGCTGCTCTGTTTCCTGTGCTTTTCCTCTGACTCTTGTATTTGATGACTGGTCTGAAGATTGTGTGAAAAAATAAAAAACACTGGGACAATAAGTTGTCACGCTTCAAATCTTCACTATAGAGGAGTGAAACCGGATTAGCGGACTGGCAGTTAGTCCTCATTACATATTGATACGGCAGAACATACTGTAAAGTGTGTATTAAGTATTAAGCACTTTAAATTTTTCCCACTCTCCAAATTTGTGAGCCAAATTTGTGAGTCTTTAATGTTTTATTTACTTGGAGCTGGTTGAGCTGCAGTATGATAATTTCTGCCTCTGCTGTGGGGAGTTGGGGTTTCTTGTGTCACACACTTAATGTGTGACAGAGTAGTGTTGCAGCACACACACAAACAAACACACACAGAGGAACATATGGACTGATATAGGCTGCACAAACACCAGGGAAAATACATAAATATGGATTTAGACACACATAAAATCAATACGCATATATAATACTGCTGCTTGGGAGTTTTAGTTTTGAATATACACAACATAACAAAATATCCTTCAAAGCGGTTTATGTTAATGGTGTAATGTTGTGGTGTCTTCTCATAAGGCGCAAGTGTTAAGAATATTGTACCTGATCACCTGTTTGTTTCTCTCACCTATTAAAAGGCAATCAGGTCTGCAGTTGTCAAGGGAAACCAAATCATCAGGGTCATGAGTGTTAATGAGTCACTAGTAAATGGATTACTGCTGGGGGGGGTAAACAGCTGGAGGGGAGACAAAGATTTTCCTCACAACCTGGTAGGGGAACAGTTGTCACTGTAGTGTTTCAACTTAGAGGTACACTGGACCTTTGTTGTCACGGTACAATAATAAAACACATGGATGCAGTTATGGGAAACAATTGGTTTGGTTAGGGAGAGGGACAAAAAATCTATTTGGTTTACAAACCCATAGTTTGAATCAGCTGCAGATGCACGATAAACTGTCTCTGCTGACAGTCACTCAGATGGAGTCTTTTTTTTGTTGTTGTTGTTTTTATGCAAAATACTGTGAGGCCCTTGAGAATTTGTGGACTTTGTCATAATTTTTAGTAAAAGTATTAAAGCTATACTTGCATGAGGTAGTATATCTGTCCACTATTAGACACTTGAAAAATATCACTTTAAGGTAGATTTAGAACAAAAACTAAAATGTGATTAATTTGCAATTTATTGTGAGTAACTATGGAAACTCATGTGATTACTCATAGTTAAATATTTTAAATGGTCGGCAGCCGTAGTTTAAACATGAATTTCATTAAATGAAGACCTTTATTAAATGAAGGACAGTAATAAACACCCAAAACAAATTCCTGAAGTGGACTTTGCTGCTCGACCTGACGTCACCAGCCTTCCCCTTATTTTTTATCCCATCATAATTACTACAGCTACAGTGTGTGTGTGTGTTCCTGATGCTGCAGGCAGTTGTTTGTGGGTCAGGCCTCCCTCCTCCCTCTCCTCCCTCCTCCTCCTCCTCCTCCTCCTCCTGCTGCTGGCCCAACACAGGACGCAGCAGTGGTCAGTGTTTGTTTGGTTACAACAGCACAACAACAAGGTCAGATTTCACAGAGAGGAAGAGAAGGAAGAAGGGGAGAAGGCAAAGATGACACCTCTTCTCAGCATCCCTCAGAAGCTCCGATACAACACACACACGCACACATGCGCACACACACACACACACTTTGTTTACTAAACTTTCCACCTTTGAAATATTTATTAGTTTTGGGAGGCTCAGTGTGTGTGTGTGTATGTGTGTTTGCGTGTATGTACAGAGGTGGGAGGTTGCCCAAGAGACAGCCAACTATCAGAGGAACAGGTGATAAGTGTGGCGGGGGTTTTGGGGGGGGGGTAGAGAGAGAGAGAGAGAGAGAGAGAGACTTATGTGAGCCTGTAAATGAGCATCGGCTCTGTCGCTCTCACTAAGATCATGGAATCTATTTGTTTTATTGATTGTCATATTACATTTTTCTTCCTCTGATCTTGCACCCACTTCCTGCCACAGTGTTTGCAAAGGTAACTGTAAATCTGACATATTTGTGAAAGGCTTTTATTTTGTGAACCACTCCATCTACCAAACGTCCTCCTTACATCACTCGTCTTCGACACCTGACTTTCCCCTTTGCTCTGAGGTCACCGAACAAATAACCATAACTAAGGTTCATAATCAGCTGCTCACAGGAGACCCGTCCTCCATAAACACTAACATACGCAATGAATTCATCCATTTCTATTATAAGGGGTTTTTATACATTCGTGAGTTCATATGTGCATCAAACTATTTAACGTGATGAGCCTGTAAGGTGACAGGTCATAGGGCTTCAAATGGGATGTAATTGGAGATGATGATGATAGAGGCAGATTAAAGGTCAACTCGACCAGAAAGTCATCATCTTTGTGTTTTGACACTCTCTTTTCTCCTGCACATTGCAGATCTTCTCTCTTTTGAATGCCTATGTTGATTTCTCAAGGTTTTTCTGTGGCCTGAAAGTGGCTCTCACACACTTTAAGTGTGAAAACACACACACACACAGTCACAATCTCTTGCTCACTCTCTAATCACATTTTGTTTCATTGTTTTAATTTGCCAGCCCTTCCATTTCCCTCCTCTCTCCTGATTCTCATTGGACAATGAAATCGGGAGTAAAGTGGGACTGATCCTCATAAATCATTAAGCAAGGTTTGTTTTGCCTTGCGAATGTAATTAATACATAATTAATATTTAAAGATTGACTCATTTATCAAATTTAATTTCTCCACCACAACAGATACAGTGGAACTAGGAAAACAAACAAACGGAGGAGGTGGGTTTTTTTGGAATGGCGGGGAGGGAGGGTGGTGGAGAATGGGAAATAAACAAAGGAGGGAAGCAAAGAGAAATTACCACTAATGAGGCAGAAATGAGGCAGCGTCTTAATTAGCTGACAGGTACCTGCTTAGTCCCAGAGGTGTGATGAAGTTAACTCAGCATCTTTTCCCACTTCACTGAGTCACATGTGGATCTGCCTTATTGCTTTTTATTTCTAATTTAAAGTAAAAGATTTTCGTCATGAAATTTGCACAAGTGTATAAACATAGTTTCTCTTTTCCTTCATCGTCACTTTATGGCAAACTGATTATTGGACCATTTATCTTCCAAAACAGCTCGACAATCAATCGATTAATAATTTAAAGCAGAATAAAACAGTTCTGTAACTATTTATTATCTAGAAAACGTTAAGTTAAAATTGTCAATAAGCAAAATTATTATTCAAGAACCCATTGTGATATTGATTTTTTTTTAAATAATAACAATAATATGGTCCATAGTTGCTTACACTTACAGCTGACGCAGTTGTCTGTTGTTATTGTATCGCACCACTTTTAATTTGGCCCTGTATCAAATTAATATCATATTCAAATCTATATATATTATATATATATATATTAAATCTGCTGCATCTGCTTTGAATTTCTTCCCCCCCTCCCTCCCTCCCTCCCGCTTCCACTCCCTTCCTCCTTGTCCTCGCTCGTCCTTCGCCTCTCGAGACTGTCATGAGAGCGAGACGCTCTGCGCTGTTAAGTAGGACCACTTTACCCTGTCAATACATTCAATAGATCACTATTGACCTGAGCTGTGAGGAGGATGGAGGGGGGGGCAGGGTGCTTCTGGTGACCGAGAAACAAGGAGGATGGAAAGAAAGGAGAAGGAGGAATCAAGAATGGGAGGAAAGTAATGAGGAACTAATGTTCATTAATGTCCTTGGTTTTGTAGGGTACTATATTAGAGTCACTAATTTGTGGGCTCAATTCAAATGAATGCAACATCTGAACAGATCTGACAACAGAAAAAAACTCACATCTGCCTAAAGTCATGTCTTTGAATCTCTGACTGATGACGGCTGCATGCCATGCATTTGTTTCACATGCTTTACGTGGGTGCACATATCTGCATGTTTGCATGAATGAATGCCAGAGCAGAAAGCATCTCACACTCACTCACACTCACTCACACACACACACACAACTGTACACAAGCACACACACATGAACACACACACACACACTTCCTGGGCATGGTGCTCTGATGAAAGCGGTTCCTGGCTAATGGGTTAATTTCATTCCACTGCTCTCTGCCATGTTGAGGACAATTAGCCCAGAATGGAGCTGTGAATATTTAATGACATCCACTGCAAGGTAAAGAGAGAGAGAGAGAGAGAGGGACAGAGAGAGGGAGGAAACACACGGAATGAGAGATGGAAACCTGGGGTGATGGAGTGATGAGACAGAGAGAAGTAGAGTAGAGAGAGTGGGAGGATAAATTGATCTCATGATAGGGAGGGATTGTATAGGGTTTGAAATCCAAACACTTTCTGAAGACAGATCATTGTTTGGCTTATATAAAAATGCAGATTGCTGTTAGACAATAGTTGGACACAGTTGTAGTTGGATGTAATTCCCATTAGTCCCAAGCCACTTTGATGGATACCATGTTTGCTGTACACGGCCACAGCAGATTATTCATTTTCACAGGATTTCATTGGATTAATCAACTTTGCCTGAACTACTGACAAGGTGCTCCATTCTATCTGCAACAGAAATATAGTTGTATCTTCTGACAGCTGGTCTATGTATCAGTAATCTTGTACACTCCCAATGTCAGTGTCTCATTTGGACGTGATGACTGTGAGCTAACGGATGCTACCCAGCCATGAACATGCTAACATAAGTAACAGATCACAGCTTCCATTTTCTTGGGCTGTTTCAGGATTTAGATTCAGCGTGACTTTATTGAAGAGTGTCTACTTCAGTTAGTTTAAGGCTGTGAACACATAAAAATGACTTTTTCAAATTAACTGGCCTTATGAAGCACCTTAAAACTTACAAAGCGGTGGTGACTCCTTACCTTTGAAGAGGTCTCTAAGTCCCATCTTGTCTGTCCATTCCTTAATTGTCCATATTCCTTTCCTCTGTAAGAGTCCACAAATGGAGAAGAAAAATGATTTTCATAAAAGTATTCCAGCTTATGAATATGGTCACGAAAAGTCTACAGCAGACTGCCAAAGGTCACTGTCTCTCTCTTATTCTTATTTTTTTTGCTCCGACTCTTTTTAAAGAACTTTTACCCCGAAGTAGAAGTTTGTGCTGAGGACTGCTCCACCTGGGTATTCATACTTTTACTTTGAAGTATTTGTTGACTTCTACCACCAGAGTTGACCAGAGCTGAGAAAAAATGTAATCAAGGTACACAACTTCTCAACAACTTGGAATGGAGCTCAACTTTGAATTAGACAGAAAGGAGAGAATGAAGAAATTGAGAGTTGTTTGCTTTTTACTCCACGGGGGCATCACTGCTCTTATTTACGAAATGTACCTTCTGTCACCTGTTGACTCGATCGAATCGGACTCACAATTACAGTGAATGCGAAATGGCTGGCTGGCAGACAGGTCTCTGATCTGCTGGACCATTCGGTTTGTGCCCTGGGGTGACAGGTATGATGGCTACACTGTGGCATGTCAGTCAAAGTCAGCCCCAGTGTCTGTAGCTCACAGAGAAAGACAGAAAACAGGGCAAAACCCCGAACGACAACACAAGGCCTTTAATTGGTTAATTGATCCCCATCTGCCAATCAGCTGTCTGAATTATTAATTGTGAAGATGACAGAGGTCAGGGGGAGATCTGTGGAAAGCAGTCACATTGATTAGAGGAGGGGAGGAGGCTGGATGCTGATGGGTTGTTATGGTGATGAGGGTTGTTATGGGGATAATGGAAGGTTCATCATTGAACATAAGAGGGTATTGATTGTTTGTGTGACAGTTTTACTGCCTCTCACTGCCCGGTTGTAAATAATTATATTACATCACATTTTCTAAAAATGTGTTTGTACAGACAGCTACTTCCAATTCCATCCCCATGATTATTCACTCTACTTTCTTGATTTGATTATGTGATGTCAGTTTAATTATCTGCTTTACTGTTAACCTGTACTGTACCCATTTTGAAAAGTTAAGAAGAAATTTAGTTATGATAAAGATGCAGTAGATATTAGATAGATAGATATTTTCATTAAATTAATCATATAATCATAAGACTGTTCAGGATTTGTTGATAATCAGTTTAGGAAACATAGGTTTAACCTTTCAGAGTAAAAAAATCAAACTTCCGTCTTATTGAAAATGACGGAAATAATAAGCTTTCACTCACAAGAATCTATGTTTACTGTGCCTGCTTCAGCAAAACACTCACCCTGCCTCCTCTGAGCCCGTCGTTTAGTCAAATAAAAAGATGTACACCTTCTCTTTATTTTTCAAGTAGACAAGTAGGATGCCAACCATGATTTATGGCAGAAAAGTATTAATGGTCAGTTTTCAGAAGAAAATGAACACAATCATTCCTGTTATTCTTAATAAAGAATTCCAGTCTAACACGCTCAGGTTCAGTAGCTTTACCATAGCAGGAAACAGTGTGTTGGAAATAAGAACCTTCGCCACATACAGCATCCTTTCTGGTTAAGCTTTACCTGGAGCCGTGGGAGAGCATATGGCACATGGGCCAAAGGATCAGCTATGCAAAGCACTGAATACTATCTTGTTACTCTGTGGTGACATACAACTAGTTGTTGTCACTGACAGCTGCTGCGCATGAATGGCACACTTGTGCCAGGCTTGATTCTGAAGCCAGAACAACGTGTCCGTCTTGAATTAAAGATCGTAGGATTTGGCTATCATGACAGAGCAAGTAAGAATTAATCAACAAGCGACTACCAGGAAGTGCGGTCCTGAAAAAACCACCGCAATGAGCTCCTAACAGTAATGTACACGAAACACCATGGATCAATGAACAAAGGAAATCTCCTGGTTTTAAAGTTGCTTTGTAATGTGGTGCAATAAAATGATCTGGGATGCAGTTTGACTGAAGGTCCTTATGAGTCTCCATTTACTTCACATTTCCATACATGTCCGACGCACAATTGATCCTCCTTTTCATACAAATGCATCTACAGCATGTGCAAATGTCTCGTGAGAAATTCCTTTCGAAAGCAGACCTCTTTCTTTTCTCCTTTCTTTTCTCAAACCTTCAGGTCACCGTCAGTTTCCAATCACAGGCTCTAAGCAGTTTTCTTCTATTCCCACATGTACCCGGATAAAATTAAGTGCAAGAGCATAATGCACCACATCGATATCTGTCATGTCAAAACACAGCAAATTGCTATCCCATCTAAGAAGCTAGAGCTAAGCCCCTGACTTGACCTCAAGTACATAACATCCGCACTTGGTGCTTTTCAGGTCCTGTCATTCAGTGGCCAGTAAATGAATTTAGTCCCCGGCTTCTCTGAGCTTTAAGCTATGGTCATCATTTGCACTGTTACCAGTTTCAACAAGTTCGAGTCCTGTGAAAAATTTCAATTACTTTTGATTATGCTATAAATTAAAGCACTGGCATTAGAGCTTATTTTTTTTTAAAATATCCATCTAGAGTAAAAATATGAATACTGTTTTCAAAAACTGTCAGTAGCAGCACTATTGGTGGATGGAGATTAGATGACGGATGGATTTTGTTACCTTCAGACAAAGCCAGACCAGCCCATTCCCACCTTTTTTCATGTTTGAAACTCAGCACACCTAAGCTGTCCAATGGTTGTAGCTTCAAATTCAGTGATGGATGTTAGTGGTGTCTGGCAGTCTTATCATCAAAAAAGCATTTTTCAAACATGTCAGTTGATATGTTTTCATGTTATACTCTGGCAGATCAGAAAGCAGTCATAAGTGATTTTTAAAACAGTTGTTTGTAAGGCACTAGTTTTTGAAGGCACTACTAAACCTGTCACTGGTTGGGGTGTTAATATAAATGCTAACATTGATCTTTTTGGAAGGCGTGGCACTTGAGCTGACATCTAACTGTCTGCATGGTTCTTTCCCACAGGTACATCTGGACGATCGGGGTGCCAGACCTTCACCTGATAAACTTAGGGCTCAATGCTGAGGAATTTTTGAGCAAGGAACCAAAGTCTGTAGTAGAAGCCACAGTGAACATCAACAACACATGCTGCCAAATCCGCCACTGTTTGGGTCAAAACTGAAATATATTTTACTCTTTGTGACTTCAAAACAACTTTCATTGTTTCATGTCCAAACACTTTTTGTAGTAATAAAGAAATATTAGCATGCTAACATGATTGAAACATGATCAACATTATCCCATTAAACATGTCTAAGTACTGCTCTGCTCTGTCTCCAAATGATGTTTTTCTTTTCTTTTTTTCAAATTCATAGTCCCTGGTGTGTTTGGCTGAAATGAAGTGCGCGGACATAATGCACCATATTGATATCTGGACATGTCAAAACACAACAAATTACCATCCTGCCGTCTTGATGAGAGACTCCCTAAGATTTGATCCATAGATCATCCGCACTCGGCACTCATCAAGCTGTCTCACTCACAGGAGCATTAATGTGTTTTGTTGATATCAGCATTTTAGAGGCCATTAAGACAAGCAGAGAGCCCTGAGAGAAAAATTGTATGACAAGAGAGCGCAGGAACTTAGAGACCTACCTGATGGTGAGTCATTCATGTTTTGATGGACAGTGGTTTGCATTAGGGGCTGGAGAGAGTTCACGCGCACAAGGTTGGAGGAACACAAGCTGTTTAGGGAACTGCTTCTGAAACTGCATCCTGAAAACAAAACAAAAACTGAATCCTTGATATATGCAGCAGAAATCTGGCCTCGTGCAACAAGTTAACTCTTCACTATAAACTATTATTATGACAGTCAGTGGCTTTCCAAAAGAACTGGCTCTAAAAAGGTTAATTTCGAGATTTAATCATCTACAGAGAGTTAAGTTTTGAGTCCCCAAATTGTACACCCTGGTGTTTTACTCAAAGTGTTGATAAGAAGACAAATTTGTGGTTTTAAGAACCATCTCAGTGTAGTTTTACATCTCCTCTCTCAGGCACATAGGAAAGGAGGCTTTCTTCTGACAGGCTGTGTGATTGGATAAAAGTACAGGTAAACACTCAGAGAAACCAAATCCTTTAACGCTAGTTGGTGAGGCGGGGTTGCATCAGCTGTTTTGGTGTGACATCACAAAGTTACAGGAAGTCCTGGTGACTGGTTTCAAGGCTCATTTTCTAAATAGAGACTGTGGTCATTTCTCAGTGGACTCGGGGTCTAATACTTTCAGAGTATTAATTATAGAATCCAGACCCATTTCTTGACTTTAGAAGAAGCATGGAAAGCTCACATTATACAACGCAGGACCTTTAAAGATCTGAATAAATGATTTACAAATTTCAGAAGCTGCTGCACACACTGGATGACTTCTTTCATGCACACACATACAGGTGTCCAATGATGCAACGTATACACATTTACAGACATGAAAGACCACGTGTGAATACACACGGAGAAGAACATAAACTACAAAAGCAACCACACAGTTACATAGTTACACACACACCGTGGATCACAGGCATGTTTACAGACAGACAGACAGAGCAGATGAATAAATGATGTGTGTGATCTATAATGAATGCCGCTCGTTCATTACACATTCTCACATTCAACAGGCCATTCCACAGGCCACAGCACTGTCCTCGCTGTCTGGGTCTCTATGTTGCAGATCTGAGTGTTACTTAATCACGTGTGTCTGGAGAGTTCACGCACACAAGGTTGGAGGAACACACGCTGTTTAGGCTTGTAGTTAAGTGGGTGTGGCCACCACAGGTTTGTAAATGTGTGCACTTCAACAAGTCCACCACGGTCACTTGTCAGTCAGCAAATATTAAACTTCTTATTTCTTAACTGTCAAAAGAAAAATTAGATGAAATCCTGACTGTACCTGTTGGTGGCCTACTGTTCGTCGGACTGGATGTACTTTTGCAGCTAATTGTAAACACTGTAGCTTCTCTGATTTGTAGCTGTCCTAAGTAGCCTTATCAATGGCATGGAAAAGCGTGGCAAAATACAAAAGCAAGATCAACTCTGACGATTAAGAAAGAAAGAAACGGAGAAGGGATTCAGCCCTGTTACAACTCTGGGCGGATATGTATGGGAGCATGCTATGGAAGTTTCCATACATCTGTATTTCGTGTATTACTCCGCGGCCGCTTGAGCTACAAACAGGGCGTCGTTTTCTCCTTGAACTACACAATCAGCGCTTTTCAACACGGCCCTGCTCGTCTGTCTGTTCGACCGACGCACGCAGTTTACCTTGTCTCTGGGACATCCCCGCTGCGATTAGGGATCAGCCTTTTCCGCATTCTTTGTGAGAGACGTCTTGGTCACATGACTGAATTCGACATTCCTATTGGCTCCGGTGGGTGCGTCAGCGTTAGGAGAAGTAGATAGTTTAGAGTAGCTACTTTTAAACAATAAACTTATTGATCTTATAGGAAATTCTGCATCCAAAAATGTAAATGTAACAATTTAACCAATTACAAAACATATCCAAACATGTTTCCAATTTTCTGTGTTGGCATTTGAAGCTTCTTTCTGAAAGAATATGGGAAAAAACTAGTTTTCTTTGGTTTGCATTTTTATTTATTCACTTATTTATTTAAAGCTATTCAGGCTGTTTATGGTGTATGGGCTATTAACCACTATTACACTGCATAGATATATTGCATCAGTGAAATGTGTAACTTAGGCATGCACATATTGGAAATGGAGTTGGGAAATTCAAGTTTGGTAACATGATAAAAATGATCACCCTGAAGCATTCAGCCACTAATCCACGCAAAACATGTCAGTGTTGCTACTTGTCAGTCAGATGGTTAACTAGCAGGTTAAATAGTTCTCTGTTGTTGTTTTTTTTAAGAATTAAAAGGTCCTAATTTGCCCAGCATGCAGGTAACTCTGAATGGACCTGGAGACAAATTCCTGTGTATTCATTGGCTGCTGTCACCTTGACTCACAGAGGACAAGAGAGCAGCAGACAGAGGATTATACAGCAGCAAGATGAAGCACAGAGATCAGAGTGGGGATTAAGAGAGAGAAAGAGGACAGAGGAGGGGGAGTTAGTGAGCCCTGAGGGTGGGAGAGGAGAGGGGAGATGGGGGTTGATGATGACTTTGTGTTTTTTTTATAAATGCTGTCATATAACTCTCTTCCTCTGCTCCACCTCAGGCCCCCTCAGTTCTTCCTCCAGGCATGACATATGATGGGCGACATGATGGAGGGTGTGTGGTTGTGTGTGTGTGTGTGTGTGTGTGTGTGTGATACCCTTCACTTTATCCATATTTGACTTGTTGGAGATGAATTCAGCTCGATTCTCCCTGAGACAAAGTCTGTCTGTTGTTTTGGTTTATTCATTTTAAATGTCTTATGTCTGTGTCCAAAACACAACCTTTGCCTCAAATAGTTTAATTTTTTGCTGCTTTCTGTTTTTATAATGGTAAAGTCAATATTATAAAACTCTCCCAAATAACATTCAATATTTTGTAACAAACATTTCAGATAAATAAAAATGTGTACCCTTCACAGGGACTAAAATATAATGCTAAAGAGCTAGTAAGATTTTTAAAAGAACATATATTGGTAATACTCACTAAAGTCTTTGATAAATGCAGAACAAAAAAAAAATAATAATAAATAAATCAATAAAATTAATATAAGATATAGTTCAGTGTGCCATCTGCTTATATCATTTACCCTGTCAAATGAATTCACCATTTTGTCTGTAAAAACATAAGAGGACATTTTGTCATTATTGCTCACAGTGATAGAGTTCATCTTCATATTCATACCCCCACATCTGTGTCAGCAAAGACTTGTCAGGTCAGCTGGGGCAGGAAATAAGAAGGATGAGGGGGGTATTTAATTGGGGGTCATCTGGAAAACAAGGTCTTCTTGTTTTTAAATACCATATCACCCTCTGACCCCTGCAGCCCGGTCCCCACCGGGCTTGATTTGAGCAGAACAATAGGACCTGCAGGAGAGCGCGCTGTTCTACAAGTGCTACAGCACCAGGGGTCAGCCGTGTTACCATACGCTCATGTCTGGACCTCTTAGAGCTGGGTTCACTGCACACACACACACAACACACACACACACACACACACACACACACACACACTCCCACCTTGCCAACAGTGAACTGTCAGGCTGTTTATTGCCAAACTGTGTCTGTAATTCTTCAGTAAAAGATTGTCCAGAGGGGACGTGGAGTCCTGGTGGGTGTCTGCCCTTCAAAGACAGGCCCTTCACAGCCTGCAGTGGATCTCTCTGAGGTTAACACACACAGTGTGTGGGGATCAAACCTCAGAGTCACATTTTTATTAGTCCTCTAGCCCTCTGAGTTATTTGCTAAAAAAATAGTTAGTGTCCCAATTAAGCTCCTAATTCTCTAAATGAATATTCAACAGTTTCAACATCAGTCTGTTTTTTTTCCGCTACTTCACAGTGTCAATCAGTTATCATCCATCCACCAGCAAGACAGACAGTTTTGTCGTAACTCTAATCCAACACTTTTTCCGTTAACCCCTCATCCTCCATCTGTAACTTGCAGACAAATCACTTCATCTCTTTGAATCTGAACAAAAGATTTTTCTTCCAGGCGTGGGCGGACTGCTAAAAAAATCCTTTCTTCCTCTGCTCAGTCATTGTTTTCAAGACAACAGAGACCAAGACCCCTCAAACCGACACACTCCTCTGATTCCCTGTCAGTTTTTGTTTTGTTTGGCGCGTGGCACAAAACAAAAAGTGTCACCTCAGGTGTGTGTATCAGTTAACCAGGCGGGAGATTCAAAAAGGTGAAAGCTTCTGTAGCCTAGTGTGTGTGTGTGTGTCTGTGTGTGTGTGTGAAGATAGAGACATGGTGTATGTTGCAGTGTATTTACTTCATATTTCAGGTTAAGATTTAAAGATGTGAAAAACATGACTTCTCACATTTCACACACTGGATATGACTCATAAGAGTGTACTGGACCTTTGTCACTATGGTAACAATAATAAAACTCATTTAGTGTTGTGGAAGAGTCATCTTTTGGTCCAGTTAAAGATCTTGTTTTGGATTAAAATACGATTTTCAAAAATGTTTGAGGATGTCATGGTAATCGCCATGGTTACAGGATCAAACACATGGTTAAGGTTGTCGAGCAGCTAAGCTGTTTAACAGAGCTTAAACCTCATTCTTACTTTGGGTTAGGGTAATGCTTGAGTGTTGTTGGGTCAGTATACACTACTGAAGGTTGTCTAACAATAAAATGTTACTGTGCGTTTTTTTTTTAATCTTTCATCTTAGTTTAGGAATGTGGTAGGCTATTGGTAATATATCTGAGAAACTTTGTTAAAATATTTAAATCCAAAAAAAAAAAAAAAAAAAAATCCACAGTAAACATTTGAATTACAAAAGGAATCTCATTATTATGTATCTTCACTCTTTCTTGGAGGTGAATCTCTACTCTACTCAACCTGTAATGCCTTCATGGGATGTTTTAACTCAAGAAATCAATAAATACTTTGACAACATTAATGTGTGTGTGCGTGTGTGTGTGTACCTGTAGTACTTCCTCTTGTGTCCTGAGTGGCTGTCGTTTGGCCTGAGGCCTGGCAGATAATGTAGCGTGGATCTATAGCTGCAGCCACATCTGTCTCTGTCGTGCCGTCCACAGACAAACCTCTGACTGCTGCTGCTATTATCACTATTGACCTGGAGCTCACTGATGCTCAGTGTCTGTCGCTGTCTGTAAAACAGCTGACCAACTGAAGCCTTGCAGCCGTTTACCCCACAGGAGCTATTCTAAACCCTTCGATGCTCAATGATTAACTTTTATTCTGCTCTTTAGAAACAAACAAATCTGTTTAAATAAGCCTGAAGCCGGTTTGACAGCAGCCCTTATAATCCCAGCTGCAGCTTTTTCACTTTACTGTTTTTCAAAATATACCACAAGCGAATAAATATGTTAGAGATGGCCAATTCTAATTAGCATCACATCTACATAATTATCCCAAAAGATATGTATTAAATAGTTTGATTAATTAATTAACAAAAAAAAAATGAATTCATTACTTAACACCACTTAGTTTACAAGATTAAAAGATTTCTTTATTTGTCATTTGTCATTCAACAATGTACATAACATTTGAAACAACAAGTACCAGTATCGCAGTGATTGTAAAGAATTAAATATACTAATAACATAAAATTAAAAGCAACAACAACAAAACAAAAGTACATCAACATACAAACATAAAAACACAAAGCTGGAGCCTGAGCACAGTGTGTTAAAGTGCTACACAGTGCTGTAGTGGACTGAGATCAGATCAGATCAGAGGTGGGGCGTGGCAGTGAGAGAGGACACAGACCATTAATAATCCTAATTGCCTTTGGGAAAAAACTGTTCGGCATCCTGCTGGATCTAGAACAGAGGCTCTGATACCTGTTCCCAGACAGCAGAAGGGAAAACAGGCCATGGGATGGGTGATGAGGGTCTTTTATGATGTTGGTGGCCCTGTAAAGACACCATTGGTCCCAGGGCCTTGCAGCCACTGAACCAGGACAGACTCCACAGTGCCCCTATAGAAGTGGGTGAAATGGGGTGTAACAAGGTTTTACTTAGGTACGACAAGGAGGTTTTGTAGTTTGTTTCATTTAGTGTGGCAGTTTGAATGAATGAATGCAAGTTGGCAACATCAGGATGTAAAAGCCACAACAAAAGGATGAAATCTGATCAACAAGATAAAAAAAAAAAAAAAGAGTTTGAAAGAGCAACATAAAGCTGCGGGGATGTAAGCATGTACTCCAGGGTGTGTCAGTACACTGTGACATCACTTGTGGGCGTGGTTACAGGGGTAAAAGCACTTTTATCCAGACTTTAAGATGTAACATCCATCTCAACATGATAAGGTGTCTCTTTTTCCTCAGATGAACTCAGGTCATGAGCTTGTGTTTTAACATCCACAGTGTTGCCTGTTGGTCACACACAGTATGTTTTTCAATATCATTTAAAATGACTGTCATTAAGAAGATTATGTTGGACTGAATTAGAAACAATGTTTTCATTTTTTGTTTGCTGTCCTGTTTGTGTTCTGTCATTTAGTTTTTTCATCCACGTGTTTGGAGCAGATCTCATTAAAACATACACACCTTCCCCAATGCTTCACAATCAGGGTCCTGTCTCATTTGGGTCCCCAGCCCACAGCTTAAAAAACAGGTCTCAGACACTGCACATGATGATAAATCACTGGCTTCATCTGCAAGGCATTGCCATGATGGATCATTTGATTCAGCGCAGTGTTACTAATTATCAGTGTAATAGCTGATCCCTCCAAGTGTCAACACCCATAATCACATGCTGCTTTTGAGGGGAATGCCAATAAGGAAGCCACATGCTAAAATGTTGAGTGCAGATTGCATGCGACCGCTATTGACTGACCGATGGGGAAATGTCTGCAGTGATTGTGCACCAAAGCCTCTGAAGTGTCTTCCAGATGGGATGAATAATGGGTCTGTAGTTTGAATCCAATCAAACCAAAAAGAAAAAAACAACAAAGCACAGAAGGCAATTAAAAAAGTGGATTATTGTCTAGTTTCCATGAACACCTTTAACTTTGTATTCTGTTGCTTTGGCCAAACATCCACTGTTATCTGAGAGATGAAAAGGACCAGAGCCAAAATACAAAATCAATAAGTACATGCAAAGTTAACTTGACTTTTTGTTTTTTTCATTCAGAAAAAAACTGCACTTTTTATTGTTTTATCTTTAAAGGCATGACTGTTGTTTTAGAGATTTGCCATCTAAGGTCCCACTTTAAGGTAAACAGACATTTTCACACTGTTATGATCATAGCAAGTATCTGAAGCTAGTTAGCTCATTAGCTTTCTAACAAGCAGCTTATCAAGCTACCACAATGAGCCTGTAGGGCTGTATAAACAAATTTCATATACAAAAAATAACAATTCAATCTCTACCTCACCACATTCAAGAATCAATGTATAAAGTTATGCCTTATGCCACAATAAATATGCTATTATATTGCATTCACCCAACAGGCATTGATAAAGCAAAACCACTTTATCAATGCAAAACACAGATTTGCACAGGCAGTTGAAGTGCAGCTGCTTTACAGTCACTAGTACAACAACAAAATCTAAGGTCAATTCTAAATTGGGGGCAATTTGTCTAGATTGGTTTCTTCTTAAGTCTTGGATTTTCACTGAACAGTATTTTGTGCTGTCACAGTGACCTTGACCTTTGACCTTTAACAACCAAATCTTCAAGTTCAAGAGTTTACTGAGACATTGTGTTCACAAGAGTGGGACAGATGGAGAACCTGAAAACATAATGCTTCAGATTCAAACTGTTGCTTGTGCAAAAGATCAATAATTTCAAAAAAAATGTCAGCTTTATTAGCACTTCTTCTTTTGTTAGCTCATTAGTGCAGATTTTCATCTTAAACTTTACCAAAGTTGATGCTTGACTGAACATTAATGTTGCTGCTGTGATCTAATCAAATGATCGCTGCTCTTTCATTCAAATAAACAGATTTGAAGTGAAAACCATAAACTGTTGTTGAAATCAGGCTCAGAGGATCAGTATCTCTCTCTCTCTTGCTGTGGGACTCTCTCGCTCCTGTGTCCCCTGTGGAGTCTTGTCACCAGGTTGTCACGATCAGCCTGCAAACATAACACAGCGTCATCCCATCGATCAATAAAAGGAGACAGGACGAACAAGGTCAATGAGAGAGAGAAGATGGATGGAGAGTGGTCGCCTCTCGTTTGTTCTCCTGTTCACTCTCTGGTCTGCATTACCTGGATCACAGAGCACACACTCCCTGTGGGGCGCAAACACACACACACACACACACACACACACACACAGGGACATAACCATAGACAGAAAGACACACAAACACACACATCTATGCGCTGTAGCAGAGACACACATTTACATGCACTGTGGTGCAGCAAGCCAAACAATCAATTTACACCACTTAGCTGGTCATTTGGAGTTCATCATTTGGTTTTTATCTTTACTCTGTATTGATTTCATGGGACAGAGAGAGATTGAAAAAAACAAAAAGCAAAAAAAAAACCAGTGAGAGTCTTTTGGGCTCTGTTCACGTTACATATGCTCATGGCCCATAAAAATAGAATTTTATTGTCCCATACCTGAACATGCACAGCCTCCCTTTTGTGGTTTGCACCACTGCCCAGGCCTGTATGCACCTATGCACATGAAGGTATGATTATTATAATATCATTTTTGTTTGCTCCTTGCTTGATTTTGATACACATGAGATGAGAGTTTGCCACAAGGCAGGACAAACACTTAAGACTGACCCCACCTGTGTCAAGTGAATCAGACTTGGCTGTGAGCACAGTTGTAATGGCCTTTTATGCACCTGCTCATTTCACAAAAACCAATGGCCGGACATCTCTCTCTCTCTTATTTAGGCATAGCAAAGCATGGACATTTTGAACAAACATCCCTTTTGTTGAAATAAACATTGCAACATCAAAAACATTAAACAAATTCTTCTGAAATATAATTACAATATAGAGTAAGCCAAAGAGAGTTTCATTCATGCTATAAGGTGTTATAGCCTTCCAAAGATGCATATAAATGTCTCTATGATCCTGTCCTGTCCTCTGAGACCTGATCCTGTTACAGTACACTGCAGGGCCAAGTGTACTCAGCTCCCATATTATAAACCTCAATACAAATCTGTATAGAATTCAGAGAAATTAAAGAAAATAAGCAATAAAATTGCTATTTTAAGTCAAGATAGGATAAGATTAGATAAGATAAACTTACCAATCAATGACAAAAAATATTAAATATAAAGCTAAAAAATTTAGCTAATATATAAAACAATGTAATATGTACAGCAAATTACAAACATTTTTATTGTTTGAGTTCAGTGTTTACTGTAAACTGCACTGAATGTGATATGTGCAGTTTCTTCTATTTTCACAGCCTCACTGACACTAATGTTTCACCTGCCTCACACACAACCACAGGGACATCTGAGGTTTTCTTATCAGCCATGATTATACAGCTCAGCATGAGATGATCAGATCAGGTTATCAGCTGCTGTACTTCACAACTCCAAACCTCAACCCACAATGTGGCCACTGTACCACACAGTACAACTAACTGTCGACCGGACTCTACATGTAACACAACATGAGTCACCTTCGCAGACATTTGATTGCATGTGACTCACGATCTCAGCAACTGGCATCAAGCTTTGGAGGTTTGAATATCCCTGTGGGCCACTGCAGCTCTATGGAATAAAATGAACCAGTGTGTCACTGTGCAGCCAGTACTTCACCCTTCCCAGGTGTGTGCACTTGTGCGATTCCTCTTCCATGGCTCATTAACAATGTGTTTTTACCTGCAGCTTTTCACTGGTGCTCATGAGAGAAATTTACCACTTTGATCTAAACCATGCGTGAGCCCAAATCTACAAGTGGAGCTGAAAATGTTCCATTAAACAAAGTAGTGTGCAGTTGTTCATTATCAGATGCTGAGGGCTGAAAAGGAAGCACGGGTCCCATCCATTAAATTTGAGCATAAGAAGATTGCTTATACACCTCTAAGCCTTTCAAACGGGAAAGGTCTGAGAAGCCCATTAAAGATTTGGACCAGCTCCTGTCTGCTTACGGGCACCTGGTCTTTGATGGTAAATCTGTTTGTAAAGTCATGTGCCTGGGAATGAGTGTATAATTAACCCTCTAACAAACTTTTATGCTAACCCTAATGTCTTTTAGATGTATTTGCCAACAGCTAACACCCCCACAAAGTTTATTCCCACAGTTGTTCAATGATGATACGGGTCGATGCATTAACGGGACTTTTTGTGAATAAACTCCTGCTCTGAGACAGTGAGTAGATATGTTTTCAAGTGAAGTGGCTTGGGGGAGGAGCACATGGGTGGTGTTTGGTCCTGTGACTGTTACCTGATAAACAAGCTGTTTTTCTTTGGCTTAAAGCCTTTGTCTCTGTGCTGCCATTTTTGCCAACAGCAGGTGAATGGCGAGTACAGTCAAAGCCCTCGGGTCAAATTAGAATTATCTAGTCTTCTGAAAGTGCTTCTAATTCAGATTCAAAATCCACGATGCTCATCTGAAGTTCTTGTGAAGGAGTTCATGGTTCATGTGAGGTTAGTGTGTAGGAGTAGGAGGATTTTTGGGACCAAGAACTTGAAATCCAAACATGGAAGAACAAAAAGAAAACTTTATGAGTGTATTTCTTCAAAGTTAAAACAACAATGACTACAGTAGATGTTCATTTAACACATTTAGATGTACAGGGGACTACTTTTCTCAGGCCTTTGATATCATACCACACACATGCAAAAACTGCACACCATTGGTCTGTCAGAATCAACAACTGTCAGTGATGATACATTAGTCCATGTGTTGCCCCTAAATCTGTGCTACAGACAGTAAGGGCAAAAGAATGGGGCTCAGCTGTCAAACCTTACTAACTTTCTAAAAAACTGATAACATAACAGCATTATGTCAATATAAAACAACCAGTATGATATTCTCCGCAGGTATACCTCCAAGGTATTTGCTGTTATAAATTAGTGGTACATGGGCATAATTTGAAGGAGGCAGAAATGTGATTATTTTTACTAAAACCAATTAAAACAAGGAAGGAAGGAAGGAAGGAAGGACTGCACTAAACTTTGCAATCAGCAGAAATGAAAGGATAACAAATGGTTTTTAGTAACATTGTGCACTTGAACTGTCATCAGTGTTCAAATTATCCAAATAGACTTCCAGTGAGTCTTTCTGGTATCTGAGCCAAAATGACTGGTGGTTTTTCTGTTTTTCTTGTCTCTCGTAGCTCAGGTTGTGAAAAGGCACTTGGGTGTGGTCAAGTCATGGCACATCTGTGGGGCTGCAGTTAACTGGAACGACCTGAGCCCAGAAAGAGGAACCTACACGAAGCCGTCTTCCCTGGAACACCAGTACAGTTTGCTGGTTTGTACAGACGTGTTTGCAGTGACTCATGCAAGTTTCTGTTTGTTTTTAATTAGTGGGAAACTGAATTTTGACAAGTGGCCCATTAAGACCCAGTAGCAATGTGAGTGTCAGTTACAGCTCACCCTGATATTTTACGATCATACAGTTGATCTGTATGGATGGCTTATTGGCATCTGTGATAGCTGCACCAGCAACTGCACTCTGAGGCACGGTTTGCTTTCTTCCTTGATTAATTTTTTATTTGCACACCAGATTTGTTTGATATCACATACAGTTCTGAGATGAGGGCTGGGACACCGGGTCGGAGGTTCTGATCTTTCAAGGTTGGTTTTCAGCCAAGAGATCCTCGGTGGAAGGCAGAGAGCCTCCATTCTCCCTGTAACAAGTCATTTAGCCATCACAATTATTCAGAAGCTGTTTCACTCATTGATAATTTTACATTTTTGGTTTTTTTTTTTTTTTTTTTTAATTACGAAAATAGACACTCTTAACACACCGTATGTGTGAATTTGGGAACTCTATGATGAATCGAACTGAAAAAGATGATGATGAAAACTCATGAAAACTCACAATCCGAACATTTTATCATAACTGATTGTTGCCGCATTGTTTGCCGCATGGTTGTCGAATCAGTGGCGCGTGCATTATCCGTGCACATTTCAGGACAACCGAAATAAACGGTTTGTCCCCACTGAAAGCATAAAGTTTCACCTTTCAAATGAGCCATAGTATGTGTCCATAGCTATAATATAGAATACGCTGTGGCTCTACCAAAATTCTCAACAATGGTCTAGATTGCTGGCACTCAAGGCTAAAACTTCGAAAAACAGCAAATCTTGCCTAGTTCCTCTTAAATGTGATGATTTAGTTTGATGTAGCCACAAAAACTACTTGGTTACATTTAGGGAAAAATTAAAACTTGGGTTCAAATCAGGAGTTAGTCAAGGTTAGAGAAACTTCATCATGAGGGTTACAATAATAAATGTGGCTAACGTTATGGAACAGCACTGTCCTTCATTTCACCTTGACTTGCCCCTTTGCTGCTGCTGGCTGTTGGAGCATTTGATGAAATAAAACAGAATTAATATGCACAGGTCCCTGATGGGATCTTTTGTTTGTTCAGTCTTGTGATGAACCAAGGGTACTGTTGGGGTTGGCTCTTCACCTGGAACACCTGTAGCAGTCCTGGCTGCCAGCTTATCTCTTTCTGCTCCTCTTTACACATCATCTACCTCACTCATTCACACCAAAAACTACAGATCTTACTGTTTTCCATTCCTCATGCTCAGAAGTTTAAATTTGGCACCTGGATTTGGGTTTAAAGTTTGATTATTTCTTTTTTGTTGTTGTTGATTTTTATTTCCTTAAAAAAAAAAAAAAAAAAAAAAAAAAAATTTTATCATTAAGCATTAAGCACAGGATGTGTTTTATTTTCAGGACCATTACAAGCTGATTGTACTGATATTTTCATTTCAATCTCAATGGCCTCATTTATTGCATGGCTTCAGCTGAAACATGGCTCTGCAGGTACAAATGCCCAACGCGCTCACTATTCATTGATGTTGTTCATATCCCCAAGCATGCTATCAGTCAGAGAATGAGAGATGTTATCACATCATGGCAGTTGGTATGTAAATGTAAATCCTGTATTAGAAAGAGGAGGATTTAAGTTTTTTCTTGGGAACTTCATCTGAACGGTTGGGAGTTGTTTTTAGGTCTACATTCAATATGTTTGTGAACAAGAACGTTTATCGTTTTATCTTTGTTAAGCTCAGTTGGTCCTTCATGGTCACACGTGGGATTGGGAGTTTGCAGAATTCCAAAAAAAAAAAAAAAAGAAAAAACGGTACTGACCAGGTCGTGATTCAGACCTGCACTTTCAAGTTTATACGTTTTTTGAATAGACCTTCCTTTATTTATTCTTGTTGGTGATGTAATGAAGTGATAATAAGATGACAATGATGATCAGGGGGCAGTGTAAAATGGTGTAAAATGTGCAGTTATAATACAGGCCCTGCCGCCTGCCTGCTCCAAATCACAAAGAGGTCACTAATGAGATACAGATGTCATAAAAATATGTCATGAATTTGTTGAGCCTAAGAGGTCCATGTTAATTATATAATCTATATTACTTTGACTAGGTGCAATATTATCTGTATGATTTGTACATGCAGTCATTCTGCTTTTATCCTACTTATTGCTTGTTTTATATTTATCTTAGTGGGCAACAATGTTTCTTCTTGTCTGCAGTTACGCTGCATGTGCCAATGAAGATATCTAATTTTGTTGTACACAGTGTAATGACAGCAACTGGTATGCATTTCACCAGGGGAGCAATCATGTCATGTCAGGTAATTGATGAAAGGTTTTTGTGCAAATACATAACGATGTGATGTGATGTGATGTGATGTGATGTGATGTATATCTGCTCTTCTGCCTGCCTCCTAGTTTATACTTTCTCTTCCCAACTTGTTTTTTCTTTTCCTATCCATCCTATTCCTATGCTTTGTTTATGCCAAGGGAGTCCCCCAACTTATAGAGACACATATCCAACATGTCTCTACTGTACCAGGGAGTAAAAGTTAGGAGACATTCGGTGTCCGATTCTTTTATTTTGACTATGTGTTTTCTAATCTGCCACCAGCCCTGGTTGTTTCTGTAAGTTCACTTACAGTAACCTTCACTGATATGTACATCTATATATTTTTTCTTTCTTTGTAAGCCTTTCACTCATTTATAGCTGCCTACAAAGCTTTGACTGGTTTTCCTTACCAGAACCGACTTGAATCATTGATGAAATACTTCCTCTGTTTGTGTGACTGTGTGTAATAAACTTCATTAAATAACCTGCAACACAGATCAAATATAATTACCTTGTTTGGGCCATATTACCTTAAGGTATAAGGTGAAACAATTTATTTATGTGAGATATCTATCATTCTTCTCTTGAGCAAAGACAGAATAAATTGGGGGTCGAGTCGTCTGTCACTCAGCTTCTCCTTCTTCCCTTCCCTCTGTCTGCAGAGGACAGAGTGCATTAAAACAGCCATCATATCACTCCAATTTATGCCCTTAACTGTGTGTGTTTATTTGTTTGTGTTTGTGTTTGTCGTGTGTAACAGTATGATACATCATTCATGCGGTCATCTTTCTTTCGTGCCGGAGGGGAGTGTGTGTGCTTTGCTTGCCCGTATTTGTTTGTTCACACATGAACACAGGTTCAGAGGAAGGCAGCAGGTTGCAGTCGACAGCCTGACACCACAGTCCCAGCAGGCCGCTGCTCAAGTGACCTCCCTTAATCTGCCATGATTGACACCTTTTATGATTACGACATCTCCTGCCCTGCGATGGTTGACGGCTGAAACTCCGACTGCACTTCAACTTGTCTGAAACTGCAGCAGCGAGTTGCCCCGAGGCTGCAGGCATGAGGGAGGACTCTGAGGAGGAGGATGGAGATGAGGGTGGATGGGTGGGTGGGAGGAGGTACAGGCAAGTCCCACGGCTCCTCTTCCCCGACAGTGCTCTCATCCTGCGTCCCAGCCTCTGACCTCTAAAGGCCTGACCTCCCTCAGATCAGTTAGCTGCATACTCTGGGTCGGTCAAAGGAGTACAACTTTAATATTTAATCTTTTTTTTTTCACTTTGTGTAATCCACCCGCACTTCTACCTGCTATATTGGCCCAAAGCAATGAGTGACAGATACATAGCACTGAATGAAAATTTAAAAACGTACCAATGATCTGCCTCCTCAGACTATGAAATAATGATGCTGTGATGCCCCCGTTGCTTCTGTCTATCGCATCTGTCTGTCCAACCTCTGAATTCTCATCCTCACCCTCATCATATGCCAGAAGTCTTCAGTCCTGTCCTCGCTCAAGGTCCTCATCCTGCCTCTCTTCCGCTTGTTAATCCTCCTCCTTGCCTTCTTCCTACACACCTCCTCTTAAGCCTACTCCATGCCTCAGTAAGTGTCACAGGTCATTAAAGATGCAGACTATGATTGGATGTGGAGAAGACTTACCTGGGGCAACAACGTGCAGCGATGATGCACAGCGAGGTGTCCTTGTATATTAATATGCATCTTTTTCTATGTAAGAATGAAATGATTACATTGTGATGTTTGGCTGTGGTTTAATTTGAGTCGCTTGAGCAGGTGTCCTCTTAATCAGGCTGACACTGAATATAACATAAGTTAGAAATGTAGTTCCCAACATCCTGAATCAGCTCACACTGTGACTGACCATGGTATAAAGAACAAGTCATGACTCACCTGTCAATCAAACAGTGTCTGTGGGAGTGTGATGTCACTCTCCGTCTGAGAATCTGTGCTGTATTTTGAGTTTTGTCCATTTTAACCACAAATTAAAAATGACACTTCACTGTGTTTGTAAAGAAAAATTGTGAATCAGATCAGATCACTGTGGAGAGAGTTCACACTTTTCCATTCAGCTGTGGAGGGTTTGAACCTGTTGAGTCTCGTCTTCCACTTTGTACAATCATATTTGGACTGTGACAGAGGAAGATCCGTTGCTAAGTGAAAGGAAAAAGTTGATAGCGAGATAAATGATTTTCCAACTTTCTTTTTCTATGCTCTTATAAAATCATGCTGGCACCAGCTATCAGCACGAAGCTTGAAGAGGAATGTAATATTAGGCCGTTACATCTGTGTGTGGAAAAGTGTGTGTTTGAGAGGCCAGAAAACAGACTGAGGCTCTGCAGGAGGAAGTGAAACAAGAGCTGGTTGGTAATGAATCTGAAAAACACCTTGGATCAGAGCTGTTGTCCCATTGTGTTTGCACATGTTCGTTTGCCTTTGTGTGCTCTTAGACATTTCTGGGTGTTATGCTTTGCATGTAAGTGTGTGTGTGTCTCAGAGGCGTAGTAAAGACAGGGAGTGGTGGTCTGGGGAAAGAGAGGCAGACTAATGGATATTATACTAATGGGCAGCAGCAGTAAGACTATTCATGCAATTAGAACAGGAAAGAGAGTGATTGGTGATGATGGACCTGGAGTGTCTGCTACCACTCAGACCCATGAACTAATGAACACAGATACAGACCATCATCTACACTGGACTTCAGAGTTATCTTCACTTAAAAACAAGTGGAAGGGAGATGGGGACTCCATGTCTCAGATTCATAGTGCAGACTAGCTGACAAAAAGACAAAGGCATGACACTGTATCCTGGTAGTGATGGAGTAATAGATGAAGTTAAACACTGTTTAAAGTATTTGTTTATCAAATGTTGCATTACTTTCTACTGTTAAACATTTTTGCTAACCCTTAGAGGTCTGAGCCTGTTTTGGGTTTTTGAATACTTTTGATTTTACTTTAATAAACCACATAGAAAAATAGCCACTTGATCAACTTTGTTAACATATTGGGCCCAAAACACATATGTACTTTATCATGTAGAGTACTATCAGCTGATTCGACCACTTTTTCTGTTTTGTAACTGACAAAAAAAAGATATAGAGAAAAAAATCTGATGCCTGCCCATTTCATCCCACTTTTACACTATATACATTTTTCTAATATCAAATTAATATTATCATATCTCTGGTTTTACATGGTCTATCAACGTCACACAAAAACTGGGAGAGAGTTTCAAATCTGCACTTTCCAGTGAAGATCACAGCAGGTGACAAATTTTTTTGTTATGGCATTTTGAAATCATCACATGATCTGATCACGCCAGCAAGATCATTGACCCTGGAGGGCTAAACCCACAAAACAGCCAGCACCTCTTGGACTACTTTTAGTTCATATCACTGTTTATACAGAGCCAGTAGACGTATTAAGCAATTGTGTTTTGTTTTTGTTTTTTGTTTTCATAATTGCTGTGTGAAGTCTTCAGGTATGTCTAAAAAGATTTTGACCGTTCACACCAGTGAAACGTTTCTGAAATATTACTTTTCCAAAGCCACGGTCACTGAAATCTTGACCTTTGACCATCAAAATTTCAGTTAATCTTTGAGTTGCAGTGAGTATTTGGTGAAAATCTGAAGTTCCCTCAAACGCTCAGTGAGGTATAAGGAGTGAGTAGTACACAAGTATAGGATGGATTTGAAAACCCAGAAACATATGACCTCATGTACACATTACATTACACTGATGCATAGTTTTTCTTTTTTTTTTTTGAATTATATAATAAGAAATTACTCACAACTAATCTGCTAAACCATTTTTTCATTTCAACAACAAACAGAGCATGAGATTTATCATGAGCGGACGAGGGAGATTCATCTTCAAAATAAAAGCACTGCAGGAACTGAGTGGTAATTCTCTTCATTTGGATAAAAGGTGTCGTAAACACAGAAGCTGCTGATGTGTGAGCAGCCACGTCCAGGATCCAGACCACATGATGTAAGAGTCTCCAGCAGCTCGGTGCTGGGTGAGTTTGGTTAACAGAAGAGGTTTTGACACTCGCACTAACTTTCATTACCGCCACTGAAATGCTGGATGCAATTTTAATGAAGCCTTTTCATAAACCTTTATACAAATGAACCACAGTGTCTGTGAGGGTGAGAGTGAGGGTGAGGGAGGCATCTCCACGCTGCAGCGAGGAAACACTCAAACATATTCTGCTGCCGTAATGTGTAAATTTACCCACGATGTAAGACGGTAACAGTGTAACTCGAAGCCTGCTGAATGACAAATGACTATTTGTTGGATTGTTGTGCTATTGTTGTCTCTTGCTAGACTATGTATCTTAACTAATTATGTAACACTATCAACTGTTTTGTGCTCTTTTTGTGGTTGTCGTTGTTTCTTAGTCTGTACATAAATGTACTTTAATTTAATGTTCTACTTTTTTGATTTAGTGTCTACTTTCATATCAGTTGTGTGTGTGTTATGGTTTTATGGTCATGAAAAATGATTACACTTCACATATAAGAAATTTAAAATTAGAAATAGTGATAAAGGTTTTGCGCAATACATAAGCTCCATGCTTTGTATTGGAATATGCAAAATTGCATCATCCTTATTGAATGTCTGAGCTAAATAAACAGGAAAACAGTTCTCTCTGTGCCACAATGTAAACATAAAAATCACTGGTTGTGATTTCACATATAACCTCGCTCACGACTCATCTAAAATGCACACACGGACTACATAAGAGTAAAAGATATACTGTATATTATACATTATATATAACCATTAGCTCCAAACAGCTGTAATAAAAATAGTATTCACTAATAATACTCCAACAAGTGCTTCTGGGAAGTGAATACTAGATGTCTGTAAGTAACTGGATCTGATGACAGACTGGGTGTAACAGTGTCAGTTATGTGAAAACTGCTGGATAGCTGTGCCAGCAGTACAAGCAACTGAAAACAGTTGATGGCTGAAACACAGTTAAACTGAACTTAAATGGAAACAGCCACTACTCGATGTTGTCAAACATCTGGATAAACTGTTTTAAACAGTAGCAACTGTCGCTGGTTACACAAGCTGCAGAATATCAAACTAAAACCAACCTCAGATGACTCAAGTTGAGTCAGCACTTTATTCCATGTGCTCTGATTTCTAGTACAGGTACAGCAGAAACATTACATAATGAAGTGGTTGAGCTGCTTCCAGGTGTGCTACATTTAAACAAATGGGAATCAGAGCTGTTTGAAGTTTGTGATGTGTCAACTGATCTGATTAAAACAGGGTCAGTGGACATCTATCGTATATATTAGAGGAAGGGGAGCTCACACCTGCTTATTGGGGGGGGGGGTTTAACCAAAGATGAGCAGCATACAACCTTTAGATCCTCAGATCAGGACCTTCTAGATGTTCCAACGTTGAGAAGTAAATCTAAAGGTGACCACGTGTTTTCCACCGTGTCCCTCAACTTTGGAACAACCTGCATGAGACGATCAGTAACGTCTTTTAAATCACTTTTTACAAACTCCTTGTGTGTGATGTAATATTTTTCACTCTATTGTTCTCTTTTAGACCTTTTGTTGTGGTCGCATTGTGCACGTGTTTTGGTGTGTCTTTTTCTAAATGCTGATCTAATTGTCCTCAATTATACTAATGCACATTGTTCGTCCTCCGCCCATAACTTATCTCTGTCCTGTTTTTGACTGACATTACTTCTGTATGTGTGGGAAATCCCTCTGTAAACCA
The DNA here is from genome assembly GCA_021432705.1 of Caranx ignobilis. Taxonomy (NCBI): domain Eukaryota; kingdom Metazoa; phylum Chordata; class Actinopteri; order Carangiformes; family Carangidae; genus Caranx; species Caranx ignobilis. The sequence continues at coordinate 9,398,017 of MU269980.1, forward strand.
CGTTTTAATTGGCATTACCATAAAAATGAAGTTAGTATTTCTATTATTAATTTATTTATAAGTTTCATGTTTTCCGTAACCTGCCATCATCCTTGGTGAAATCTTAGGTTGTAGGTTATAGTTTTGATCTGACTCACAGTGCACTCAGTCGCAGTTGAAAATAATACATCTTTATATATTTGAATAGCTGATTTCAAAAGTACTACTGTATGTGTCAGGAGATATATATTTATCAGTAAATAGCTTGAATTACAAAATAATGGTAAAATATGTTAATTTGTCAACAGAATAAATTGTCCTTGTTCAAACTTCAGCAATACATGATACATGATACATGTTATGATGCACCATATCTCCCCACATACTTTATCTCTGTGCATCTCTAAAGCATCATGGTAATAAAAATTATTGTTCACTCAATGCAATCAGGATTGAAAAATATATGTTTGTCAAAATAGAGGAAAAAACAACAACAGCAAAGCCCTCATGGCATCTCATATTGACAGATTCTACTGCTAATTTGCTTGATGATGTTTTGAATAAAACAGGATGTTTAGCTCATTAGTGGGGTGTGTGTGTGTCTGTACATACGTGTGGGTTTGCTTAGCGTTTTCCTGTGTAAATGCTTGCATCTTAATTACTGGGATTTGGTATCATTCCTACCTCATGTCAGGAGACATGGGGCTCTGCTCTCCCCGGGCCGCTCTGTCTGTCTCTGTCTTCATTAAGTGAACATCAGGTGCAAATTAGCCCAGAATAACTTGTCCTTAATATAAATATGGCTCCCTGCCAAGTAGAGGAAACTGTCTTTGACTGTTCAACTAGGGGGGGAATTAATGTGACCTCTGATGTCTACTGCCACCAAGTGGTCAACTGGAGCTCTGGCAGCCTCTGAATGGTTTCTCTGCACATGAGTGGCCCACCTCTGCTCTCTGCTGGCAGGTGATCTACATTGAAGCTGATGGTAGCCTTAGGTGATGTTATGGCTCATCATGTCAGTGCTGCCAGACGATGAAACACCTCTTTCTCAGCAGACTGGGAGAGGTGAGTGTGAGGGGCGTCTTTTAAAATAGAATTTGTTCTTCTTCTTCTTCTTTTTTTAAATACCTTTGGCAGAATTGTACTGCCACAGGGCGGGGTGAGAGGCAGACTACAAATGCAACATATACCTGATGTCAGATTCACCTTCCTGGCATGAAGTTGCAGGCTCTGTCCGAAGACTGATGCCCTGAAAACCACCCTCTTGCCTTTTATCTGTGCTGAAGGAGGCACACTTGAGAGGTGGAGCCGTGTGGAGATCAAAGTGCTCACCTGGATTCAAACTTTCATCGCAGGTGCAACATAACATAACTCTTGTTTTTACTGGAGGAACATGTGTGTTATATCCTTATATCCAACGGTGATATTTACCCCCAAAGGTCCTGACAGAATAATAAAAGACATTTTATTTTGATGTAGATCCTCAGCTTGGATATAAATTGCCCTGTAAAAAATATACCTCCTGTCAAGACTGAATATATATCATGTCTCTGAACCTCTTCAATGAATTTGATTAATAAATCAATAATTAATCAATCTTAAAGAACTCAGTTTCTGAAATCATTATTAAAGGTCACATACTGTGTAAATGTTGTCTTTGTAAAGCAGGTTGTGAAGGTATTAAAGTCTCAGTTCACAGAGAAATGCACATACCCTGTATTTAGAAACTGAGCCTTAAAACCAGCTGTCAGGACTTCTGTAACTTTGTGATGTCACTGTGCCCTCAGCCATGTTCCCAAGCCCCACCCACCTGGAGCGTTTCACTTGAAATCTGTCATATTTGAATTCAGTCACTCAGAAAAAAACACGCAGCTAATCAGAAGAGAGGAGGTTCTGAGCGTTTTCCTCCTCTGATGTCTGACTGACCTGTGGCCCTGAGAAAATGTAAAATTATTCTGAGATGGTTTTTGGTTCTTAAAAATCACAAATACATCTTCTTACGGATCAATATTTCAAAATCAAACCCGAGAAGAAGTGTCAAATATGGACCTTTAAAATCCCTACACGCAGAAGTTTATTTTTGGAGAATCAATCTTTCACATCTTTTGAACAACCTTCTCTTGTTCTCTCATAGTTCTTTTATAGTCGTTCATTCATTCAGTCATTCATTCAACAGGGTTCATGTTCTGCATCTAAAATTCAAATCCACTCTTTTGTCAAGATTTAAGCCTCAGAGAGGGTTAAGGGGTGAGGGCAAGAGTGGGGGATAAATACACACACACACACACACACAGACACAGAGTGAAACGTACTGTATTTAGATTTAGGAGATTATCCTGTGTTGGTGGTGGTGGTCTCTGCATGAAGCACCTTTCCTGCTGAATAAGGCACACGTAATGTGCATTTCAATAATTCAACATGCGCATAAACACACACACCTGCACAAACACACACACAAACACACACACATTTTAAAGCTGCAAAGCCTCAAATCCCTTCAGCTCAGCCTCTTCCTGCATCACAGAGCAGCCCTGAGGGTCACTCATGTAATCATCATCTCATCAGATCTCTCACACTCTCTCTCTCTCTCTCTCACACACACACACACACACACACACACACACACAGCTCATCTACCGTGGCCAGAAATGAAACACATTCTTCATCTTTAACTTAACCTTTACCTGGATTTTTTTTTTATCTATCTATCAACCAGCCACTGCTTTCTGTTGATGTCAGCATATTTTGTTGAACCTGTAGAGACTTGAAACTTGTCTCATACACTTTTTCAGTTCCTCAGTGGGACGGATTACACAGTCATTTTCGACAGTAACTTAATAATCATGTATCAAGGAGGGATGAAACTCACACAGTTCACACTACAGAACCCTCTGAACTCAACAACCCCTTAGTCCTCTTCCAAAAAGGTTTTCTACAGATGAAAGACATGATGAAACATGATATTTAACATATATTCTGTTTTTCCCCTTCAGCGGTAGTTTTCAAAATGATTCCTGTTAACAATTTATATTTTAGGAAAAAATCTGGCTTTACTTTATAATGGATTTCATGCCCATGTCTTTGTGTGTTTTGTGTTTGTTCCTGTGCTGCCTTGGGACAATAAAGGTCTGTATTCAATCTGAACAAAAACCAATGAATGGTTTTGAATCAATTTCAAAACCTGAGCTATTCATAGGTCTGCAGTGCGAATGTATCCACACACACATACACACACTTACATGGACTCATCTCATCTAGTGCCCCTTTGACCTGCATCAGCACTATACTCTCTTAACCCCCCCCACCCAGCTCTCACCAGGCCTGAACCAAACGCAAACCCCTCTGAGAGCTGCTGAAAGTGGGAAGGCACAGTGTGTGTGTGTTTGTGTGTGAGTCCCCAAGGTGCATTGGATTAGCTGAGGTCTCTCTGGAGGGGTCATTAGGCAGCTCTCTGATCTGTCCGACACACGCACGCACGCACACACACACACACATACACACACACACACACACACACACACACACACACACACACACACATTTGCACTGATCTTACAGTCCGCTCACATCTGTTTACCATAGGACCTTGTTGCAGGAGGAAATCTGACACCTCATCACCTCAACCTGTGAAATCAGAAATTCAAGAGACAGGATCATGAAAAAATGAGATGTTTTCATTTAGCAGCCGGAATATTTTCATCAAGGCTTAAAGGAAAGAAGCAAACTATTATCAATTAATCTTGTACTACATACAACTTTATACCTACTGTGATGCAACTGTAGTTTGGTGTGTGTATGCGTTGCCATGGCTTTACAGTGTCAGAATAATACAAACAGACCAACCCAGGCTGACAGTGTAATACAGTACATCCTCCTGTTATAATAATGACGTGTGTGTATATGGGTGTGTGCGTATGTGATATAACCAGGCAACTGTGACGCAACCTGATAGCCATATGAATGACAAGCGGTAATGAACACACACATCTCACGTGTTAGAGTTTAGATTTTTGTTTGGCCAGGTTGTCAGATCTGGATTTGTGAATGGAATTTTCCTTGTGGTGATAAAAATAGGTAAAAATGACATATTTGACAAACTTCTTGTTCTTCTTCTTCTTTGTAATATCACTAATTATCAATAATCCAGAAGACCACAGTACATAGTGCCAGGTCATTAGATTTCACTAACATACAATTTACACAGTCTGTATCTATTCTACATGTACATTCATTAGTTTTAACAAATTCTTCAGGACTCAAATCAGTGTGTTTGAATTAAAAAAAATAAATAAAAAATGCGTGTATATATATATATATATTGTCTTACTAATTCTATTTTTTTCATAAAAGTCTCTCTTTAAAACTGAAGGCTGTGTTTTGTCCAGCAGAGGGAGGTGTGACTCACTGACACACAATAAACAGTAGTAGGAATCCACAGGCTGTGTTTACACGTCAAGCAAACGTGCCTGAAAGATTATATATTCCTTATGTGAGACATTAGATGTGATTTTAATTTATTTATTCATTTATTTATTTTATTGTTTGGTTGGGGGGCATTCATATAAAAGATGAAGTAAATTTAATGAAAATCTAATATTGAGCAGCGATTTTTTAATTTAAAAGTACAAATCTGCATTTTCAATGCACCCTTTTCAACCAATTGTGATTGTTTACCATTACCCTAATTGTTTACTTCAATCAAGCACACACTTATTTGGTTTAAAGGAGAACTATGTAAGATTCTTACCTTAATTAAACAGCTTTAGAGTAATTGTGATGGTTAAATTACTTTTTTGAAGGGGAGAATAGAGGCTCCCTGCCTTCACCCTAGTGTCCCTTGGCTAAAAGCCAGTCTTTCGAGATCAGCACCTCCGACCTCAAGTCTCAGATCTCATCTCACGAGAAACATGCACTGCTTTACGGCACTGTAATCCATAGTCTCTTATTTATGACAGATTAGACGACACAAATATCCACATCACAACACACCTTGGTTACTCCATGGATTGTCAAATGCACATGACCAGGGGAGAAGGAGGAGGGTTAGGTGTGAGTTTTTACAACACTGTTTTAAAATATGCACTCCGAAACTGTAGGGGGAGCTCCGTAGAGAAAAAGGCAACCATGACAGCAAAAAATCAAACAGACCTGCATAGTTCCCCTTGTGCTCCCATGTACTGAGGAGGGTTTATCTTTGCCAGGTCAGGAGGCTGATGTCTAATGAAAACTTGGTATTGCTTGACATTTGTCTGTTGTACCGTTGATTCGCAAAAAAGTTCATGATTCACGTTTGGAGGTCTGCGCATAATCACCTTGTCCATACTCGTTTGGAATGGACACATAATCAGCGCTGATGAGGCCTGCCTTTGATTGCTTCATTTTGCAAAACGATGATGAAGACACGGAACAAGTGATGTCTTAAATCCAGTGAATGCTTTCTTCAGCTCGCTTCCATCCAACAAGTGATAAAGGAGGAAATATGACTCACCTTGTACAGACAAAATCCGCCCTGACAGTTTCTCTGTTTTTCTTCTCACCTGTTTTACCACACATGGGAATCTGGCTCTGTTTGGATTTTGTACTATTGTGAAGCTGTGATGTAGACTTTCTGTCTTTTTGAGTTTTATAGAGACAATTTCAGTTGTGTTGACATTGTAATTAATTATTGAACCTGAGGCCTGTGGTGCAAACACAGCTTTTACACGGGTACGCAGCTCAAAGGGCCTGAAAAAATACATCAAAAACTATTCAATTTAGTCAAATGCTCCAACCCAGACACCATGTAGGTCGTTTATTTATTTATTTATTAATTTTTTCCTTCAACTTTCATATGACCCATATGATTGACTCGTGAAAAAGAACAACCAACAGAGACAAAGGTACACAGCCGTCAGGTATCATGATTGCTATAATAATCACTATAGCATGTGTGATATATCAGTTGCTGCTGTGGTATTTCTACTGGAACAAAATAAAACAGAAGCCCAGCTTGCTAACCATTATCAATGCTATTAACAAATTAGTGGCTTTGGTTAGATTGGATTGATTAAAATGTTCAATATAATCTGACTAAAAGGTTAGCCTGGATTAGCCTTCCTTTGACTAAGATGAGGCTGAAATAGCCATGACTGCATGACACTGCATGACACTGACAATAAATTATACACTGACACTAAAAAAAATAAATAAATAACCTGACGTGTTCAGTTCTTTTCTGGCAAGGAAAACCATTTTCCATTATCTTAATCTTTCATTGGTCCATGAAATGTCAGGAGTTTAGTGTATTTCAGTTGTGGTTAAAGCATTTGGGGATTGAATACAAGACCATACTACATTCTCACGAGTGACAAAAGTCTGTGTATTTGTGTGACAGAGAGTATATGGGTATGAATGTCAGTGTTTGGACAGTCGTTAGCTCTAGTGTCCATTCATCACAGTCTCATACAGTAACTGTCAGAATAAACCTGGTCAAAGGTTGGAGCGTATCACCGCTTTTGTTGCTATAATCTCAGAGAAAACAAACTAACCTGAGCAATGACAGAGCAAACAGTCCACGCATCCCCCATTTCTTCACATGTCTCTCAGCTCTAGTTTATTTATAAGTCCAAATATCACACATCTTTGCCTCTTTGCTGTATGATTTCCTTGGCTGTACATTATACCACCTGTTCTTAGACCCTGGAATCAAACAAGGGGAAATTCTTTTGTCTTGGGGGAGGGGAAAGGGAGAAACCTTGAGTAACAGTCTGTCCACCCATCTGTTGAATGTCTGTCCACCCATGCAACAGATGTCATGTGAGTAGAAAAGAGCAACACAGTCAACCTACAGTGTGGTAAAAACACAAGGAAAAATAGCATGGATTGTAGACATACATATAAGCTAAATCAATTATATTAAAAGAATTCAACACAAATTACTATGTTGTTACTATGTTTGGGGCAGGATTTGTGAAAAATTAAACATGCATTTTAAGTTTTTTAATGCTAATGGGTGATAAAGCATTCAAAACCAAAAAGAATGAGCTCACCCACGTATCTCTCCATTGCCTTAAACAGGCTGTGTGCTGCATAATGTATGGCAATTCGGAATCCGCATTTCCCGCGGAATTCTGTGGGCGTGACGTCAGATGATGCTGAATGTGTGTTCTCGAAGGCTTTTGACTTGGATACAGGTAGAAGACAAGCACAGTAGTAATGGACTCTGCTACGGTAAACCAACGACCCACCACAAAAAGTCCACTGAAAAGTCCCACAAAGAAGAAAATGAAAGTTTTATCAGCAGCATCTCGTCAACCAAAAAGCAATCACCTGCAACAGCCATCGTGTCAGTATTGAGTCTTATTTCTTGATCCTGCCCCAAGTCCCCTTAAGTCATGTTGTTTTGCTCTCCTCTCAAACTTGTCCAGAGGCAGAACACCATGAAATGGCCTGAAAAAGAAAGTTTATAGAAGTAGCAGCTGATAGTTTATTGACTGCTTTTGAATTTTGATTAAAAAAAAAAAAATATCTAATGCTAATTTGGGTCTGCAGATATCGTACAGGGAGCCTTTACAAAATTCTGTATCTTCAGTTTCATCTGGACACATATCCCTCTGTTCAAACTCTAGATTTGTTTCTGTGAATCAGCCTCACTATCAGAAAAACTGGCTTCAAGCCTTAAGTCATCTGAGCCAAACTGAAACTTGAATGCGGACCTCATTGATTGATGTTTATCTTTAGTCAGCAGCTTTGTCTCACTACACGCTCTTAACACTATTTTTTTGGGGGGTATTCCTTTCTCCCTGTCATTTCCTCCATATGCCTAATCACTACAGATCTCTGAAATGTGCATTGTTTGCAGGCATGTGGTAGCACATTGCTGAGCCTGAGTCAGCGTAGGTTACGTAGGCTGGCATACGTCAGGGCTGGAGTCACTGCTGACGCCCACTAAACAGACATAGAAAAATGCTGCTTGAGTGAGAGTAAAGGTGAGTGGAAAAGTCCTGAGTTCCTCTGGTTGTGCAGCAGCCGTTGTGTGGGTGAAACACAAAGCTGTAGGCTCCTCACCAGATTTTGACAGGCTGCCTCAGAAGTCCAACACCTGAGAACAGTTTGTAGCAATCAGTGTAGATACCACAGCTTTCTCTTTTACCTCATGTTGGGCCTCATGCAGTCGTTTTTTGTTTGTTTGTTTGTGTGTCTTCCAAGTCAAATTCATCAGTTTTTATTACCTGGAGAACCTTTTGGTAAATAGCTCATTTCAGACTGATGACTGTCACCTGATCATGACATTTGCAATCAATTTAGGAATAATCAACACCTTCAGAATTCTCACACAAAGCTTCTGCTGAGTTTGTGGGAAAGTTTCTTTCACAAATATGTTGAACGAGACAAAAATTAATTTCAGACGGGGAAGCTTGAAGTCCTGCTGTCAAAGAATAAACAACAAGATTGGACTGTTACTGAGATATCAGAACAGAGAACAAAACACGCTGCAGTTGGTGATGTTACACGGTTGGGTGTTTGAAAAGACAATGACACTGGACAGTGACCTGCTCAAAGACCCCGACAGAGAAATATAAAAGCTTCCAATATATTGATAAAAATACAGATATCTGAAAAACTTCTCCACCCTGTAGCTGAATATTGGAACCCCAAATTCATTCAGATTAAGTCACTATACCTCTTCCAGCAAACAAGAGGTTTTTTCCTCTAGTGAAGAGAAGTGCATGACAACAGATACGACTGCGCTGTAGTGGCTGCAAAGTTTTTTTTTTCACTAATCCATTTTGATGCTTCCAGAGAAATCACACCATGTTCTAACAACTGAGACAGAAGTGAAAGAGATGCATCTGATCATGTGGAAAAAAAGAAACACAGTGCCAAAAAGTTTTTTTTTTTTTCACAAAATTCTTTATTTTATTTTACTATTCATTCATTATGTTATTAATCAAGAAAGTGAATGAAGGTCTTAAAATCTGAATGGTGATTGTTGTGTGTTGGAATCATCATTTATTTGCAGCTAGTTGAAGGTTTCTTTGTATAAACCAGAGGCACAAATCACTGAATGAAATGCACCTGTGCAGAGTACCAGCCTGATTGCTCTGCTTCATGGGGGTGAGGGCAGAGAGACCCTGCCTCCCGGTTAAAGCCATTGACTCGGGGCAAAGGAAATGACCATAAATCCCTGGCAATTTCTTTTCTTCTTTTTTTTCACTTTGTTGCTAATTTAACTAAAGAAAACATGCAGTGGTCTTCTCAACATCCCAGTCTGAACACAGCTTTTCCAAACTATCTGGTGGATCTGAAAAACTGATCTCTCCTTAGTTTGTGTTTATGAAATGAACCATGAAATAAATCGCACAATGATCCATAGTACTACAAAGAAAATATGTTTCCTATGAAAGTGAGCTGTGATCACATCTCTCTTGTTTCTGGTTAATGTCAAAGGAAAATAAAGAATGAGTCCATTTTCTTTTCTCCAAACCTTATCATTTTCAGCAAGCGGGGCAAATCTGCTTGATAAGCACCCACAGTTGATGGTGGGTTCCTGCCAATCTTTTCCTGTCATGCCTCAGCTAGTCCCACAGCCTCTGTGGCAGTTTGGCAAGAGAGGGATTAAAAAGTTGCATCAGACACAGACACTACTAAAATGATCCACACCCTCCCATTCTTGCATCAATGCTTATATTAAGCCCTTTTGGAGCAGCAAATAAACCATCTTGCAAACCCAAATCAGGAAAGAGCCTGATTTTGTATGTATTTAAGCAACAAGGCCTCAACTTGCTTCACTTTTTGAGTTCATATTTGATATGTAAGGACCTCCCCCAACCTGAATGCAGACACTTCCCTGGAATCCACTCATTGCCCTCCAGCTAGTGCACTCTGTGCTTGGTCACGTTTGCCACAGTTGTCAAAACACAATATGTGTAAGTGCGGTTGAATCAACCTGAGCTTTGTGCTTCCTCCAGTCAGGATTGCCAATGAAAGCAAAAATGCTGCTGGTGACTCAGAGGCAGGAAGTGCACTGCTGGCTGCTGCTGGTGCGTGTGGACGAGGATCAAACAAACCTATTTTCTCTTTGCTAGCATTTGTTCAAACATGTAACTGCATTGTATCTGGTTCTGTTCGCCTATGGCAACTGCTGAATGTGTGCAAATAATGATCCAATTATAAACCTTTGCATGGTTTGTTTATAGTACATTTCTATAATGTCAGTTCCCATCCAGTTTTCTACCACACACCTCCATCATCATGTCCTGGTACAACTGCCTTGCATGTAACAGTACTTTCTTGCTTTACAAATTTATCATGTTCCTTTGGAACATGACGTTCCCTGAAGCCTTAATGATAAATGATAGCCTATGTCTTTGCAAATGTCAACAGGTTTTTAGCTTGTTATCCCATTTATTTATTTACTTTATCATTTATTATTTGTAGTATTTATTTTAATGTTGAACAGGTTAGATCAGGAATCAAAATCCACTGTGAGCTTCTACAGCAGAGGTCAGGACTCTCGTGGGCTCCCTGTGATTGGGCTTATTGAATTAGCAAGATAATGGAGATACTTCAAATAAATCTTGCACAAAAAATTTGCTGGCAACAATAAACACTTGTGCTGCAAGCCTTGTAAAGACAACCACAACAAATCCCTCAACAGCTTCCCACTGACCACTAACTCTGTCCAAAAATCATCATTTCAATCAAATTTGACATCTGAACTTACAGAGAACAGCATATGAATCCTCCCATAGAAAGACATGAGGAAACAGAGTTGGAATATCTGTGAATGTGGTTTCGACTTATTGCATAATAACTAACATGCTAGTCCACATCTTTATAAATAGTTCTGCACATAATGTTTAAATTATATATATGACAGACCATGGTGTTTAGCTGAGCTTTGCTTTACTTACCAAGGTAATCCCATGACCCCAGATAATGAGGTCCATAAATATACACAAAAAGCCTTTAGCATCACTGTATCCTCTTGCCAAAGATCCTGCACACCCACACAGCTGTTTGCACTTTCTGTGATTTATTTGACCTTGTTAAGTTGAACTAGCCAATTTAAAAAGGTCTCGACAAAATGACATCTTTTTTTGTTTTAGCGACGATGAGTCAAAGTGAATGAGTCTTCAGTTTGTTTGTCCAAAAATATGCACGGATGGTGAAGGTGACTATCTCTATGCAAAATGAATGTAAAAATGCTAACCCATTTTTTGAATCAGACTTGTCTTTCATCAAACCAGGATATCTTATTTCCATGTGTAGCTTCAGGGCTTTCACAATTGTCACCATAAGGCAGTGGCTGTAGTTTGTTTCCATGCAGAATTACCAATGTACATTTTGGTTGTGTGAACTGTAAAATCAATTCCATCATTGTGGAAATATTAGACACAGTGGATCATCTGAAAACGGCTTGTCTGATTTTATCGGATTGGATTTTAAAAGGTTTTATTGGTATGTTGTGTCAGGTTTTTTAAATTCATTTTTTTTTTCACATCTTTTTTACTTTGCAGCAAAAATATTCTTTCTTTTCATCTCTCTTTACCCACTGGCCTGACCTTTGTGTCTGTCAGTGGGTTTAGGGAGTCTAGTGTCTGTCGGTCAACCAGGCGTAACACACTCACCTCACTCATTATTAATGGCTGCCAATTTATCACATGACAACATTGCTGTGGGTAATTGTCTCACCCATACATGATGTGTCACCTGCCACTATCTGAACAACAATCCAGAGGTTTAACTGGAACTGTTCAGGAAGCTGTCGTCCTTCTAAAGAAATGACTTCATAGGTTGCTTGTGCAAGATGATTATTACAACTCAAAGCTATATTAGATTGTTTAACATTGTCACTAGCTGCATTTACATGGGTCCAAAATCCTATTTATAATTGGATTAACTGGTCGATCAGATTCAAAATGTCTTATGTAAACACCTTTGCCGATCTGGTTCACCTGGATCTGATTAAATTTCTGATCGGATTGAAAGAGGTATTTCTATGCTGATTGATAAACAGCTTGATGCCGCATATAAATGGCTGAACAGAGTGGATTCGGTCGACAGAGTGGATTATTCATTCTGCACATGCGCGCCCTAGTACGTCGGAGTCACGTATTGACGTTCACAGGAAATAGGAAACAAGAAATAGGAAGGTCAAAGCCGGTCATAACAAACATGGCGAATAAACAAAAAAATTGGACAGTTGTTGAGACAAACTATGTCTGCATGACAACTAACTGCCTAGACCGTAGAGCCACAAATAAATGCAAAAACAATGAAATAATCATCCCCAACAAAACACGACTTGGATCCATTGCTCTAAGTGTAAACAAGGAAGTTCACCTCTTCTTCTCTTGCACCTTTGCAGGTAGTGGGAGTGAGACCTTCTGCGCATGTCAATGAAACTATATAATTGGCTTCAGCTGGGGCCATGTATACGCGGATTGTGTGTGGATCGCTTTATTTAGCGTTCATATATACAGATTGAATAAGATTCATTTAATCCAATCAGATTGAGGAAAACACTGCATGTCAACACTGCTACTGTGTCAGGAAATGCCCCTAAGTGGCAGCTGTACGTTCAAGGTTCATCGCCCTCTTGTGGATGTGTGGATGTACTAACAACGAAAGCAAACGAGGAAGTTGGGGTGGGTGGATCAGCCAGCCAAACACTTGACCCTGACATGTGTCCCAGCATCGTAGAAATGCTCATATAGATTGCATCAGAGGGTAGAATTAACAACCTACTGGATGACTTACTGCATTTTAGACCGTCACTGTAAAGTTTCCACATTTCTGCTGATCTAAATTCAGCTTTTTTTTTTCTCTCTTTTTTTTCTTTTTGCAGTGAAAATATCCTAAATTTGTGTTTGTGCAACATATTTTCAATTAATATGGCAGATTAGTTTGGAGGTCCTGTTGACAGACACCATGGCTGCTGAATGATACTTGGTTCAGTGGTTTGGGAATCAAACCTTTGACCTGTTTTACTTTCTTCACCCAGTGAGTCTTCACATATTTGGCCTCTTTACAAACATAAACCTCAAACGTGTACACGCAGGCATGCACTCGCACGTACACACGCCGGTCGTCTCAAGTCTCCAGGGGTTTGCCTGCCAGTAAATGAAGCACCATTTTGGCTGTCAGCCATTGAATGGCGCCTCATTTTACATCATGGTCCACAGTGCTGCCGTTGACACACAAGAGTGTCGTGACAGGGTGACATTACAGTGGTGTGACACTGTGACACCCACACATAGAGCCAGAGAATCTGATGCTGATGGATCACAAGCTGTGTGTGTGTCTGTCTAGGTGTTTCTCATATTGTGGGGACCTAATTCTGTACATGGACAACCTGGGGACATGTTTACGTTATGGGGACAAAACACAAGTTCTCATGATGTGAATCATTACATTTTCAGGTGAAGACATGATTTAGGGGTCACGTTATGTTGGGGTTGGGAAAGCAGTAGTTAAGTTTAAAGTTAGAGTAAGTTAGGTTCGAGTTCTGAATGTCAGTGTTTTCTCTCCTGTCATCATGGAGACATGTGAAATGATGTGAGCTGCTCAAATAGAAACAGATAGCGTAGATGTTCAGTTGCCTCTGATATTTCATCATTGAACTTGTGCGTGCCAACAGACATTTTATGATATTTAGTTCAATGTGAATCATTTACCCCGATTACTGCTCTTCCACAAGTTTCCGACCAGACCCAGCTACAACATCAAGTTTCATCATTTGAGTCTAACCCTGTGATTTAAAATATATTTACTTTGTGAGCCACAGGTCAGTAGTTTTACACTTGTGTTCACTGAGACCTTCAGCGTTAAGACAAAAAAGATATTTTGTATACTTTCTGCGCTACAAACAACATGTATGTCAGGGCAGTAACACTCAGACACACCACACACACACAATGTGCGAGTATGTGTCAGATGTCACAATGTAGGTTATTGCTATTGTGACATCTGAGAATACACGCATGCACGCAGTGAAGTCGCTGTTATTGCTTTGTTTCAGGCAATGGGAAGGCATATGGGATGGGTATGGGAGCATACATTTGACAATTTCTAAATCATCATCTGAATGAAGATGATCAAAGATGATGATAAAAAAAAGAGGGCATAGGTTTTTGCAGACTGCTGAGGGTAAAACAGGGAGACGAGGAGATGTGAAGAACCTGTTTGATGAATTGAATGTGATTTAAAATCAATGTATTACAACTTTTCATAATTCAAGGTGAATTCTACAGAGTGAACTGAAGATGCAACACAGAGGCTGCATACAGGAATGGACAGAGGGGGTCTGAACAAACCCAAGCAGCCCCAACCCCCCCCCCCCCAGGAGTCAAGGGCAGCCCTGGCTGTGTTTGACATGTTTCACAAAGATAGATACTGGTTTATAGTGTTGGTCCAGTAGTCTAATGTGAGTAAGACAGTTTCACAGAAACAAAGACTGACTAATTTTACCCCCAAGCTAACTCAAGCCAAAGGTGTAATGTTACTATGGTAATTAACAATGACACGAGCACTGACCAGCACCCAACAGCAGAAAAAAAAAAACAAGACTCATATGGTTTGCTAACATTGCTATGGAGAAGGCAAAGAGGGCTTCTGTAATAGTGTCCCTAAATGAAAACATATTCTGTCAGGATAAAAGGAGCTCAGCAGGCATTTTATATTGAAAAGTCTTGATTTACCCAGAATTCATTGTAATTTAAAATTACATAGCCTTGTGTGAAAGTGTTCCTCAGAAGTCTGATTATTAGTTTTATCTAAGTCAAAGTCAAAGACACAGTGCGACAGTCTTGGCTGCAGTCTGCTGGGGCAGCAGCACCAGAGTTAGTTACACCAAGCTGGTCAGGAAGGCTGGCTCTCTGCAGCCCAGGGTGTTGGTTGTGGAGATGTTGCACAGAGAATCTCACACCCCCTTCATCTGCAGGTTCTCACAGCAGAGAGCTTTCAGTGGGAAGCCTCCTCAGCTCTGCTGTGACAAGTAACACTACAGGAAGTGATTCCTATCAGCTGACATGACTCTGAACAATGTGTGTGTGTGTGTGTGCGTGTGCGTGTGTGCATCAGGACAGAGGAATCCTCTCAATGAAATTTTTTCCACATAACTGGACAAACTGCTCACCTGTACTTCTTTATCACATCTATTTGGCCTTTATCAGGTATTCTGATCTTTCAAGCTTTAGTGCCACATGGCATACACTAGCAGTGTTTTATTGTACCTATACAGC
Organism: Caranx ignobilis; assembly: GCA_021432705.1. Lineage (NCBI taxonomy): Eukaryota > Metazoa > Chordata > Actinopteri > Carangiformes > Carangidae > Caranx > Caranx ignobilis. The sequence continues at coordinate 9,413,223 of MU269980.1, forward strand.
ACACTGTAACCTATAGTGTCTCTTTTTCTTCTTTTCCTTCTCAGGCCAACAGTCCAGAGCTCATAAGAGCTGAGGCAGCTTCTTGTCTCCAGGTGGTTTTCCCACATGGTTCTCCTGCTCAGACAGGTGGAGGGGTAACTGGATATGCTGGGAGATTCCTGTCTTTAGGGGTTAAGGCTGTTCACTGGGCTAACTGAAATTATGGATGTGACACTTAGGTTTACAAATCTATTAAGAATCATAAGACCTCCACAGAGCTGATCAACATTCACTTAGGTAAACAGAAATAAAACAAAAGTTAGTACAACTAGAACAACTACCATAACGTATATTAATCACATACTGTTTGTGTTACTGCAAAAATTCACACACAAGGTAGAAATACAACATGGGCAAAAGTGAAAACGTGATGGACAATAATTTCACTGTGGAGTAATTCAACAGTAAATTAAAGTACGTGCAGAGGTGCATGAGGAAGGTGGGTGGGTGGGAGATGTATAACAGGATGGCGGTGTGACTACAGGATGCTGACGGTGCTGTACTGGCAATGCTCTGGTGTAAGTTGCCTCAACCGTTTATCAGCTACAGAAAACAAACACACACACTGTGTGCTCTATAACCTCCCCTCCTGCCCACAGTGATGATGTCACCAACTACTGTTAGGCATATCTCACCTGAAGGAATTCCAGGGCTTCCGGATGCCCAAATATGGTCACACTTCCTGTAGGATTACCTGTAATCTGAGAGGTTGTGAAATAGATCTCTTGCTTTTCCTCTGCCTACCTATGTAAGACCTGATCCTGTAAAATTCCTTAAGAGGTGGGCTCTGATCTACAGATAGATAGTAACAGATATTATCTGATCTTGAATAGTCTACATTAAGCAATACTGAATACAAAACAACTACAACAGTAAAACCATCATAATATATTCTCAGGATAAAACTCAGTTTTTCACATGTTACCACGTGTCACTTTCCTCAAAATAAAGACTGTTTTCTGTAAGTGCACCTCCTGCTGAGTGGGTCTGAAAAAATGTTACTCGAGTCCAGTTACCCCCATTCTTACCATACTGTACAAAACAGTTATGACCTGTAAAACTACTTTGAACAGATGGAGTAATTTAGGGCTTATATAATGTCAGTTTTAATGTATGTAAAATGTCAGTGACTTTGTTCTAAATGTCAGTGGTTTAAAATGTCCTCCATGTCTGCAGGCTTATACAGTATGCAGAGATGTCACTCAGCCACACTCTGTCACAGTAACAATGTCTCTGTCTCTTTCTCTTATCAAAAAGATGTTGAAGAAAAACCTGCAGCTGCTCCAAGCCTTTCCCATGTTAATGAGTTGCTAAGTATTTCAAAATCCGTCATTAGTGATGTATGAAGAATAAAATCATCTTTAGATTTTACTAGTTGCTAATTACTCCATATCATATGTGTGGTCTGTGTTTGTTGTACGTTGTGTTGTTAAGCCATAAACTGTGTGGAGTCATAGATCTTCTGCCCTCAGACATCAGTCTTATTATAATACCTTGATATTATCTTCGCTGAGTAATGTGTCGGCACCACATTGTATAATTTGGACCTTACGATACATAGATAGATTTAAGGCTGTAAACTGTCTGACTTTTTCCCATAAACACACCATCAATAAAGCAATTGCGGCAGTGATTGGTGAATGTGCTGCGTCTGAACAGAGATGACAAACTGTAGTTTGGCGTCACAGGAAGTGAGGATGTTATCAAGATATAAAACAGTCAGACACTGATTCAGATACTAATGTAAGCCTGTAAAGGTTTGTTGAACTATTGAGAAATGAGACAACGCAGGAAAGTTCAACAGAAGATTTTGGATTTCCTCGTTTTTATTGTTTGTTTTGATTAGATTTTTTCCTTTGACGAGATAACATATAAGGGTTGAGAGGATAAAATAATTGTAGTTCTTTAATGTGAAGGTTAATTATTGACTTCAACACAATAGTTTTAAATCTAAACTCAAGGTCTGCTTACACAATGTAAGTTATGTTTTATTATTTTAACTTTTTATCTTTACCTGTGGTTCTCTTTTTTCTTCCAAGGTTTCTTCCAAGTTAATGTCTGTTTATTCACCTCCTGCATCATCTCGGGAAATCATCATAGCCTAGCATTTTTTTTTTAAGTATATTTTTTGGATAGCACATTTATTGGATAGCACAGTGTAGAGTGACAGGAAATGGGAAGGCAGAGAGAGGGGGAATGACATGCAGCAAATGGCGCCCAATGCGGGGTTCGAACCAGGGCCGACTGCAGCGAGGGCTATAGCCTCTGTATATGGGGCCATGCAGCACCCTTTTCCCTAGCATTTCACAGCATGTTGTGTATGTACAGTATTATGTGTTTTTGTATGCTGTGTTTGCTGCATTAGGCATGCCAATACTTTCAGTATCTCATCCTGAGGTCTTTTGTTTTTGTAGCACCAATGGGCACTAGAAGAAGTGTTAAACATTCAACAGACTTGTGTATGAACAACAGGTCAGTCAGGTCCACTGGGTACATGACAAATAACTTAAGCACTCCCTATCTGTTTTGGTCTCCACCAACCCTGCTGACTTTCTCTGCGTACTAGTTGGTGCTGGGTAAAGCACTGTATAAAACCTGATCAAGGCCTGTCTGCTATCTACAGCTGAAAAGGAGACTGTCATGACTGTGAAGCAAAATAAAAGTTGCACATGATAAAACCAACACAATAAGTTTGTGTTTTGCCCCCTTGCTGGTGGCAGGCTTTGTGTTTTCCAGATTGTGCATGGGTCCCATTCCTGTGAATCTTCCTTCAGAACGAACTTCACATGTGTTCACTTCAACTAAATGGTTAGCTGATTTAATTTTGGTGGTCAAAGGTCAAAGTCACAGTGACCTTTTTGGTCATTATTCACAGATTCATATGGCAATTATGATAAAAATTAACTCAAATGTTGATGAGGATAAAATGTTTTATGTTTTCTATACAAATGACACTGACACATCTACAGAGACATCACAATGTTCTGCAAAACGCATCTGTGTGGGGTGGGATGTCTGGTTTCATTTAAAAGGTATGAGCTTGTGTTTCATATCATTTATAGCATCTCTTCTTTCACCCGTGGAAATCCAACAGATCAAAAGATTAAAAAAAAATCTTATTTTGTCCCATCTCCTCCCCCTGCCCCTCCTCTGTTGCCTTGAACTTGACACAGTGTCACCTCTGTACAAACTGCTGATAACTGACGTAATGAAGTATAACTGCTCTGGGTTTACTTAGATCAATTCTTAAGCTCCTTCCTTAAAGAGAGGTAAACAGACCTGTATTGGAGGCGTCATACCTGAGAACAATCGGAGGCTGTTCACAGGTTCCTCCCTTAGTCAATAATAAGAGGCCTCCAAGTCCAAACAGCCAATCTGAGAGTTTCATTCAATCACACCCACCATTCACTGCGTAACCGCACAAGTGCAATGGAAAGGCTCATTCACCCCATTACTATCATTATCACCATTATTATATCCACCATCATTATTAGAACAGTATAGACATGTTCATCCATCTCTTAGCATCAAAATTAAGTCTTTTAATACATTGCATATTTCCTTCATGGGTGATTAAAAAATATAAACAATTGAAAACTATCTGGACAAACATTACTCAACACAAATATTGCAAATTGGGCGTGGGTGTTCACTTCAACTTAGCTTTACTTCCCAACAGGTCAGCCCAGTACTCCTCACTGTTTTAAATCCAGTGCCAGGTGTAGGACAAAGTGCTCACACTATGTGGCAATGTATTAAAGAGACAGATGTGAGAAGTTGGAGGGGCATGAAGCACAGGGCCAAATGATGAAAAGCAGGTTTATAACTATCTTAAGATGTCCACATGGTTTTATAACTAAAGACTTTTGAGTGAAAAAGGTCAATTTTGGGGATGAATATGATAATAATCTTCCAGACATGATAAATGTAATATTTAAGGGGGTGGGTGGTGTGGGTGATGGGCGAACCTCAACTCCTCCATTTTTCAATGTTAATGTTAGTGATGTGCTTTAAACGCTTCAACATGTCTGGAGAAACAGTTCATGTTAGGGTTAGGGTTACACAATTCAACAGTTACTTTTGTAACAGTAACCTTAAGAACAACTTACAGCTTAAGTTCCATCACCACCCTTTGCTCCTCTTACCATACCATAGTTGGCAAGTGTAGACTGTAAAAAGAACAAAAGATTAAGTAATGACGCATTATTGAATCAACTGATTCTTTATTTTGTGGGGAGTGACATCACACCATGTCATGTTTAGACTTAGTACTTACTGCAGTACAAGTTCTGCTTGTGGCCATTTGCTGCATGTTATCCCCTCTCCCTTACCCTCCAACTTACCTCATTTCTCTATCCATTAGCTACAACACTTAATTATCAATGCCTGCCAGTTTGAGAATTCACACCTATGGTCACATACTCGCATTCACACCTCTGGTCACCATAGAGCCCACAGTAACCTAATGTTCATGTCTTTGGATTGTGGGAGTAAATGGGAGTACCTAGGGAGACCATGCAAACCCTGAACCTTCTTTGTGTGTGATGACAGTGCTGACGTCTTAATAAATACCTGGGGGTCAGTGTGAGTTGAAACTTGGCTGTGGTTGTTTGCCCAATCACCAGTGCAATCCTCCCACTATACACTTACTCTTACGCATACTGAGTCATTTTTGTTATATAATATACTGGTTCCTTTTCTAAAGGACAGGTTTTGGCTTCTCTACCAGCCTCTTTGGTAATTACATTCACAGCACATCCTGTAATATATTATTGTTTAAGCTCTGAAGAGAGTACAGGCTGAAAGATTTTGCAGGACTCAGTGAAAGCAACCAGGTCAACCTCCGGCCTCTGGCACAGTCAAATGCACATAAACATGTTTTGAAGTCTGACCTCCATGAATCAGGCCAGCCATCTCTAAACGTGTGGTTTGTTACCTCTTCGTCTCTCTCCACCTCCTCCACCGTCTACAGTTTGTCTTTGAAGTGCAGCAGCTGATGTGTAATTATCCAGAGAGTCCACACACACCTGAGACTGACGTCAAGGGGTCTTTTTTCATGTGTCTTGCAAATTTATCTTTAACGTTGCAAAATATATATATACACTGTGACGTTGGCATCAAATAAGCATCTTTAATCATTTACACTGTACACATTTCAAAACAGATGCTGGGCAGCTAATCTGTGGACAGCTCTGAGGAGGACCCCTGTGACCCCCACCCCTCAGCAGGGGTTAATGATGGAGCCTGTCTGTTGTCTGGATGAGGCAGATAGCATCAGTCAGTGATTCCACTTTGGCAAACAGGAGCCAAAAAAGTCTGACCATTGTCTGAAACTGTCTGTCTACTCAGACCCATAAAACACAGGACTAAAAGTTCTGAGAGGCAGTAAATCCAGAGCAGGACCACTCCATCCTAAATATTTCAAATATGTCATGTTTCTGTTTGTTTTGTTGAGATTGATGTTTTTTTATATTCTTATTATTTTAATATATTCTGCTGTGATGGTGCAATCTCATTTTAGTTTTATCTTTTTCTAATCATACACTCTCGCTCTAAAAACACAGTACTTTGTCTACCATTTTATCATTATTGAATATGATCATCAGCCTTAGTTCTGTTCAGATACATCTACAATCCACAGATTAGACTGAAGATGCTAATTCTGGTCTATGGTGCACCTCTTTGCTCTTGTGCTGCTGTTCATAAACACAGCTCTTTATTCATAACCAAAATGTTCACTCAACATAATTGTGTTTCCCACTGAATAAATGCACTGTTGTGGCTCAGCTGAGTTAGCAGCCATTTCTAAGAGACAGGTTTACCGATTGGTGTGGTTTCAACAGACAGTTCCTTCCTTTTGACGACGACACTTAGAGCAGATACACTTCTTAAGACAGCAAACCAGTAAAATTCACACCCACACTCCACAATCATGTGCATTGATAGGGGAAGCCACAGCTCTGAGTGAATGTATCATGCCACCATTTAAGTAAATACAGTGTGTTGAATCTTTTTTTTTTTTTTTTAATAATGGCGTTTGATTTAAGAGTGTTTTTAATTATTAAACTGTCTTTTGTTGACTCATTATCACAAAACCTTGTGAAAACCTTTCCAGTTAAATAGCAGCTACATTCATGTGATCTGTCATCTGATCAAAGACGTAGTGACACAGAGGTAAAGTATGGTTGCGCACACATGATGCATGCTTTTCTTGAGAATCTCAACAAGGAGTTTACTTCGCAGAAGACCTTCATTCATATCACATATATGATGCAAGACAGTGACTTGATACTTATTGATGTCACTTATTAATCATCCAACTCAGTGGTTATACTCATATTTATAATACCATACCACTTAACTATAATTAAGTGGTATGAGAGGTCTAGAGAGGATAATTCTGGGTCCAGTGACATTGCATGTACTTGGTAACACCTAAAACCCACACGTCCTTTGCATGGTTGTTCAGGGCTGGAGCCTGAGCTTCAAGTCATCAGGTAATGTAGTCATTCCATAAGATAGTGAGACAAACCACTAATGTCCTTGCATCCATGCTTGAAATTAACAACTTGAAACTCACTCGTCAACGAAAGGATTCACCTCATGTGTCAGTTCAGCAGTTTTCCTCATGCACTGTCATCACCCCCTGAGCAGTGCACATGGCTGACGTGAGCTGACTTGAACTTTGTGCATGAAAAATTCCACATTAAGTCGATGCATGTTTTATTCTTCTTCTGTTAGTTAGCAGGTGGAACTTCCTCCCAGAGATACCACAACAATGAAATGCTGTGACTGACCTGATCCTATACCATGCTACTGAGAAGAGACCCAGGCCAGCTTGTATTTGCAGCATTAATATAGTTGGCTATACATTCAGTATAGATTGTCTTCATATTCATTCACCTGGACTCATGACTGAAGTGATCTCAAAGGTCAAGGTTACGGTGACCTTACAGTGACATCTCCATAAGGCCTTGAGGGAATTTCTTTAATTTGGAGCAAATGATAGTGGTATAGAAATACATTACTCATAACTAGTTGATGTGATTCTGATGAATATGATTCTAGGAAAACTATAGTCTATAGATTTTACACACCACTGTGAGGCTGTAATTCTTTAGTTTCATATGAATCAGGTCGAGGTTCTTTATTAATACTGTAAAAGTATCAAAGCCTCAGTCAACGGACAAACACACACAGCCTGTATTCAGAAACTGAACGTTATAATCAGCCGTCAGGACTTCATTCGTGCCCACATTGACCCTAAAAGCCTTACATTTGCAAATGCTGAAAACTTTTGCATGATATGTGGATTGATGAAGATGAAAATGCAGGTCATTTTGAGTCTTGGCTCTTGAAGACAAGCCATAAATCTGTCATAGTAAATGACTGTACACGACTTTGCTCCAGGCATGTTCTTTCTTCCTGGTTTCAGTTAGACGCTGCTTCACTCTGTTGCAACACTCTGATACATCATATAAATTAAAAGTAATCACAGGAGTCTCTGATGCACAAAAGAGTAACACAAAACAAACAATTGTACCTTTTTTTTTTTGATTTAACAGCTAAATTCACAAAGTTCTATTGTCCTAGAAACTCTTTTATATATTGTGCTGCTTTTTTACATGGCAGTCAAATGAATATGAGATTGAATGGCCTGATAAGACGGGAGATTTTCCAGTAGTGCTGACAAAACTTCTTCACCTGTATCAAGTAACATGGCAAATAGCAAACAGAAAATCAAACACAATCACCACAACAGATAACCCCTCTGCCTGCATCTTAGAACGAAAGGAAGAACCTGTGTAATGACTTAATTTGTCTACTGTCAGTTTTGTTGATTTGTTACACTGTGTGTGAGTGTGTGTGTGAGTGTGTGTAGAGAGACCAGTGAACAGAATTAAATGGAGAAATTATAAATGATTATGTAATGAATAAATGACGAGAATTTATTTATCTGTAATGCTTTATAAACGAATGAGCGGGGGAAGCCACATCTGAAGAAGAGTGGAAACTTGATACTCCACATTCCTCTCTGCCTGTTTCTCTCTCCATCAGTGGTGTGATGTTATAAGACAGAGGACATATGAGGACACGGTTTCCACGCAGGTTAGCAACCTTCAGATCTCTGCACCCACTATGCAAAACTTCTTATATTTAACACTTCTGTTTTATTTTGAGGTGTTAATCCATAAGAAGATATATTTTTAGAAATCTGTGAACCATGATAAAAACGAAAAAAAACAAAAAACAAAAACAAATCCTGGTAGACTAGATGGTGGATCCAGTCAGGTTGTGCTTGAGGTATGGCTGAGAGCAAGGACTGTATAATTATGACATCAAAAGTTACAGGAAGTCCTTGCAGCTGGTTTTAAAGGTCAGTTTCTAATGTGTGTAGTTTGATACATTGATACTTTCACAGTATTAATACCGAACTTAGACCTGCAATCAAAATAGACACTGAGGTGTCACTATGAACAATATTGGAACTTTAGCACTTTAATCCAGAAGGTCGGATGATATCTGAGCAAGATGAGACATGAAATAACAATACAGTATTATATTTAAAAGGTAAGTGTCTTCTTGGAGAGCAAAATATTGAGCTAAGGCACTGAAAGGGACATTAAAACTTTTAGACAGTTTGACAGTGCCAAACTGGCAATCAGGCCACATCTGTATCCTTGTGCCTGTCATTTGGGGTGCTCATGAGAGTATGTTCCAGGACTTGGATCACCGACCCAGTTGTGGAGATTAGATTTCAACCAAATCAACAACACAAAACGCAACACTATGTAGTTTCTCGGTATACAGGCAGTATACAGGCAGTATACAGGCAGTGAGAGCTTGTTTCACAAACTGTGGGTGGAGTATGTTAAACTCATTCTCCATAATGTCATGTTTGCTTAACAAAAGGATAGCAAAAGTAACTTGAGCCAGTGTTTTAAAATGTGTAATTAAATCTGAATCATTAATAACAATGTAGCTGACAGAACTGTTACTGTGGCTCCACACGGCCTTTTGTACACAAAACCTGCTTGGAACCCACGCAATGCAACACACACTGTTGCACTGCGTGATATGTTCCTTTATTATAATTTGCATTCCAAGTTTAGCTTACTTCCTGTGAGTCCAGAGCAGTACAAACATATATGCCACCCTCAGCATGTAAAAATCTGCATAAAAGAATAGTCCCCTTTTACCTTGTTGTCAAGCTGTTCAGCAAGTAATTCACTCAGCCCTGTGATTATCAGCCCGTCTATAAGTTGACTGATCACTTTGTTCAAAATATAAACTGTGAAGCCAACAGGATGACCCCTAAACCAGGTTTGGTACAAATTGATTCATTCCTTTTGAGTTCAATCCTGGTGACATATTTAGCAGGAACAAGCTTGAGTCAGTGAATCAGTGCAAGGAAGTCATAAAAAGTTGACTAATACATTGTTGGTTGAGTTCTTTTCAGGTGAATCGTTAAAATAAATAAAGAATAGCACCTCCCTGCTGTTGATATGGCAAATGACAGGTTGTGCAAAACATTTTTTGATTAAAGTATTGGCCTGTGTGGAATTTCTCCCCCCAGCATATTTTAGCTTGTGCTATGTATCGGGGCAGCTTTGTTATTACGGCTGCTGGTGTAATTATAGTTTGCAAAATATGCAGGCTAACCAGTGAGACGAACTACCCTGATCAGAAATGATCCTGTTAGGATATTCAGTATAAACAGAATACACACCGGTGCTGAATTTTCTCACGGTTCATGGTCTTACATAGACCTAGGCTCTGACAGCAGTGAATGTGTCAATGTGGCAAAATATTCCAGTGAGGTTTGTCTTGTGCATCATTACCTGTTATTACACACTGGCCGTTTTCTCACCTGTTTTGTGTGTGTGTGTGTGTGTGTGTGTTTTCATGTTATTCACTCAATAGCGACAATGCAACATAGCTCTAAAAAAAATATGGGACTGGTGGGTGTGTTGCACAGACACTTTAGAGCTATTGCTAATTTTAAACTCTTGTCTCTTGTTGGCAAATTAAAGCTTCACTGGTTTGAAACCATGACTGATGAAAGTTAATGATATCTTTACAAGACTGATACACAGACACACAAAAACACAGCCAGATCCTCATATTTAATAAGCCACACCTTGACATTGCCTTTACAATGGTGCTGTGAGAAAAAAAAAAAAAAAAATAGCGTAAGGCTTCTGTCTGAACATGTCGTTTAAATGTCAATAAGTATTTGGTATGAACACCATCAAATTTGCTGTGTTCTTTAAATCACTGGAGGGGCCCCTGTGATATAACAGCTGTGTCCTAGTTCAGGAGCCTTACTTTTCTTAGGTTGCATTTGAAGAACGGTGCAGAACATAAGTGTCACACTTGCTCAGCTAAGCTCTCCTTTTTCTGAGGCTCCTTCCCATGCAGCCCCAACATGTGGATCCTTCATGGCCCAAGCTACCCCAAGATTTACTGCGTAACGATTATGAAAACAATACAGCAAACACAAACTGAGAGCCTGAGGATTACACTGTTAAATGTAAGTATTGGATTTCAGCTCAGTTCACCTGCTAACGGTACAACTGTTGGTGTTGCTGGTGACACAATACAATAATACTCCAGATCATCCTACAAGATGCTACACATTGTAGACAATATTGAAATGTAATATCTTTTTTCTCTCTTATGTCATTTTTAATCCTCAGGTTGTTTTTTCATCATTGATTTAAGATCTATGGTGATTGATTATGATCCATGTTTACGGGAGGGGTGATTTGTTGATGTCAGGTAAAAAAAATCTGGTTGAAATCTTTTGGATGCAGCTCAATAAATAACAGGGCAGCAAACATTACTTTGTAAGGGGATGAGCAAATGTCAGTGGTGATGTGCTGAACAACAGGTTTTGGGCAGCAGGTCTCTCTGTGATCCATGAAAAACCCTGTCTGAACTGCTGCTTCAAATTACAGGGCCGCCCAGATTGATTCCAGTCTGGTATCACCAAGACGCCACAAGTTCTCACACACAAGAAAAAAGCTCTCTTCCTGTGTTTGCAGGACCAGCTGATGGAAGCGCCAAATTTAGTGGTGTCTCACCTGTCAGTCCTGACAATAGAAGGCATATTGCATTACTGTCTGACGCTTGGAGGAGGTCAAAGCAGCCTCATCGCTGCCTACCCTGTGAGCTATGTGGTGCACGTGGCTCAATGTCTGTCTATTTTTATCTCACATATGAGCTCATATCTTCTCATTACATCTTGTTTCAGAGATAATAAAGAAACATATGAATTTTATTATGTTACACTAATTAGATCATTTTTTATCCAATATAAAAAAGCAGATGTTGGTGATGTTTCCATCTTTTATTATTTGACAACCTGATTGAGATATTTCAATATTTAAGATTCACTAAAGTAAAAAAAAAAAAAAAGGGTCCAGACTAATTCTGTTGTATGTATCTATAAACTTCCACCAGACTCTCCTGTGTGTGCTTCCTTCATTACTCACCACTGCTGAAGGTTTATCATTTGCTGAATCTGCTGCAACTTGAAATGATGCGCACAGTCATGGTAGTGATTAGCTGTTTCCTGTGTGTCCATGTGCAAACTTTAATTATGTAATTCACAATAAATGATTTAATCATACAGAGAGAGTGCTGATTCCACTATTTCACCAGTCTCCTGTTAAATCTAATAGATTTTTTTGTTTCTAATGACTAATTTTCTTTTGCGTGATGGGGATGCACGCCATTGCAAAAATCAGAAATTCATGACACATGGTCAGGTTTTTATTTGACAGCTTGATGTTGGGTTAATCAAAGCAGACAGGACAGTTGCGCGGGGGGGGGGGTTGGAGTGATTCCCTGTAGTTGTTTTCCTCCTTCCCTGAACTCTCTCAGGTGAGTTCCACCTTGTCCCGCATAGGTGATTGGACCACAAGGGAGATCCCTCTCTGTGATTGGTTGCGCTGTCTGTCAGTCTTCGCCTGCAGGTAGCAGGTCCATACATGAGCACAGGTAAAACCGACCTGGGAGCCAGAAAAGAGGGGAGGGCTGTGGAATAACTTCGTAGCTTTCAGCTCCAGTCGGGCGCAGTAAACCCTAAAAACAGTTGTATGAGGGTGTAACCCCAGATTCTGAAGATACACATTTGTGAAGGTGATCATTTTAATGGCAGCGAGTGTAGGATTGGCCATGAATCCGCCGCATGCGACAGAAGAAAGGGCGGTTTTCACGCAGCTGAAGCCGGTGAGGATGTCGGGAGCGGACGGCACTGAGGACGCATCCGTGTTTGAGGACGTCAAACCCGCGGTGAGAGTCTCTGCCGACCTGCTGAGTAGAGCCGGGCTCCCGGTGAACCAGTGGCCCGTCCTATGGGTGTTTTAACAACTGCTCACTGTTGATTTAGGTCCCTTTTTTGTGCGTTTTTTACCCTCTACTTTCAAGCCTTACGCCTCGTGTCTGCAGGGACTACTCCTCAGAATAAAAGCTAGAGTTGAGGATCAATAAAGCTGCTAACAACCGGTTTATTACCGCTTAGCTGCACGTTCTGCTCGTGTTCTTGAAGTCACTGGCAGCACACTCACCTGACGTTAGAAAACACAGGCTAACTTTCCCTGTATGCACAAATCATTCAAATTAAACTTTATTGGTAGTTCTGCCTTGAACACAAATCCACTTTTTAGTAGAATTAACATGAGATTGCTTTTAATTTGTGTGCTTTTTAAAATTTTTTATTAATGTCATGCAATTTACATTGATTGTATTTGTGTTAAATGGGCCATATCCTGAGGTAATGTAGTTATGTAGGCCTGTGGGTAGAGAAAAGACGATGCAGTCTGTCACTGTTGACATGTTTACTGTGTGGGAAAGTGATAAAAAGCTTATTGTGGCTGGCTGTCATGAACTTTTATTTGTACTGTGTAATTGCTCGAGTTAAGTAAATGCTGGCTTTAATCATTTGATTTTTACACCGAACTTGGTCTGAGAGGAGCTGAGCACATGTTTCCACCTTGAGTTGTGAGTGCAATCTGTCCAGTCATGAGATTTGATCACATGATGGACAAGCAGGTTGTAGTTGAAAAAAGTGCAAAATGGCCTCTTCTCCATCAACCATCGTGATCATTTGTAAATCTCTGTGTCCAACATGAAACCCAGGAGTGCTTGTTGCTGTAGTGCCAGAACACGAATCAGGAAGTAAGTCACACACTTGGGCATAGCAGAACCGTATGCCTAAGTGATGCCAGAAAATAAGTTAAAATGAATACGTTAAACCACCCTCACCACCCCCTTTTTGTTAAAGGTTAGCACAACATGATCACAGCAGAAACGTGACAGCTGCATTAAAGTTAAATGGCTTTGGATTGTGCACCAGCCGTGAGCGATCACAACACAGCACAAACAGAAACCGGATGCCTTTGGATGGTGGCGAGTTTGGCCTCCTGCCATGTGCTTGGTAAACAAGCAGTAGACCCCCGAGGTCCGAGGCTGCAACTGCCCCGCTTCTCTGAGGGTCCCAACTGACCTTTACTGTGCAGTGGATTTGATAGTTGAAATGTTGTTGTTCAGTTGAAGCCTTTTTTTTTCTCAGCATTGGTGCATGTGGGCATGGTGCTGCCTGCCTTTGTCAGGTGTTGTACCTGCATGCAACACAAAGCATCAAGTCTGAGTTGGGCGGCCTTTTATGCAAACATGGCACGAGAGCGGTCACATGGTGGAGCCGTTTTTGAGCTGACTTCATTGGCATCGCCGACTGAATTGTGGTGACGACTAACATCTCTAGGCAGCAGCCAAACACTTGTGGATTATTGCGTGACACAGCCTTTTGATTTAGGCCTGTTTCAGGCAGAAAATGTCGGATAAAAGTCAGATAAACCTTTTTGTATTTACAGATTATTGGGATTTCTGCCTCATTCAGCCCCTTTGCCAGTGCTGTTGTTGTCTCTCTGTCTAAGCCAACTAATTTTGAGTTAATTCTGTTATGAGCAAAACTACTTAAAAGCTAAAACAGGTATAACGATGTGTGGAAACCTTAAGGCTATTTAGCTACAGGTTATTTTGCTTATGTCTAAACACATCAGAAATAAAGAGTTATTTTCAGGAGCTCTTTCAGTTACATGTCACCAAAGACATAATCCTGTATGTTTTATTGGCTGTAGGAAACACTGCGTACCTTCTCTGCCTGTGCTGTTGCAGATAAATGTAGGACAAGATGACCGTCATAAAAAGAAAAGTACTTTACAGCCTGAATGAATTGGTGTGAGTGCTTGTGGGTTTTGTATATAACACAACTGACAACTGGAACATGATCGGAGCAGCACATGTTTCAGCTGTCAATCATTGACTTGATTATCCTAAGACCAAGTGTTGACTTGTAGGTTAGATTCCTGATGTCATCATCCTCATACAGTTGTTTTAAATTAACGTCAATGACTTATAATGTATTAATATGAAGCATATAATAGAGTGGAAGTGGCAAACCTGTCTTGGATTCGGGGCCTGTTCTGCTTCTCCCTCCTCATCTTTGATGTTCTGCTCTACTTCCTGGTGCAGTACAGAGGAAAAATATACATATGTAAAACCTTTAACCATTAACTGACAACGAGACACTCTAAAATACAGGATTCCTGATAAACCAAAAGGACAAGATTTTTAATACTTGGACAGGAAAACAGAACTGTATCAAAATGCTACAGTTAACTGGATTGAATTGGTCTTTGAATGTTTGATCAAGATCAGTAAGACAGCTGATTCAAGATGATAAATTGGTGGCAATCAATATTATAACTGATGTCAGAACAGTGGAAAATGAGGCGACGGTAGCTTGATGACCGCAGGTGTCTGCAGAAAGCTGTAGCTAGTCATTCATTCAAAAGATCCCAGGATTAGCTGTAATGCGCACCCACATGTACTAATGTCCAAAAAATGCTGCTCCCTTGTCCACTTGACAACAGGACATGGTCACACCCACCAAAGTGACAGAAATAGTAGATGTAGCAGGTATAGTAGTTAAAAAGGCAATGGCATACTGTGACCACAAGTTGGTGGTAAATAACATCCACACACACATCACTTCCACATATCGATTTAGCTGTTGCCTATTTTTAACTTGAACTGGTTAAGCACTGCTTGTGTTGTTTCCCTTTGCACGAGACAAAATGGCCAACATTCACCTGCTTTTCCCCTCATATCTTGCGGCAGGGACATGCAGTGCTTTGTGTTATGCAAAACATGACTTTGTCAAGAACAAAGATGTCAGGTTAAGTGAAATGGTCACCCCTCAGGCAAATCCACGCCAACCACAGCACAGATGGTTTACCTTATGTGCTCTCGATTCACAGTGAAGGTGCATGCAGTCAGTTTCTTAAAACACATTCCACACGGATCACAGTTCACTCTCCGTCAGCGTCTTTCACCGTCACTCTCTTAGTGTTCATTTCATCCATTTTCTACAAACACAAGAGAGTTCTGGCTTAATAAAGTCTGCCTCTTTTTTTTTGCTTTCTTTTTTTCCCTCTGAGACGCGTCTTTGTGTCATTGTGTTGGTGTTTTAAAGCGCGCTTAACTCAGCCGGTGTCGTGACAGCAGTATGTTGCTCAACCTGTCTGAGCAGGGCCCGCATCTCCATAGGCCGCCTCGAGGCAAGAGAGAGAGAGGATGATAAAAGCCCAGCTCATGAGAAAGTCACAGTGGCAGTGAAAGGTTGATAAATGTCCTCAAACACCAGTCACATGCAGGCTTCTGGTTGTCCTAAAAATACTCTTGTTTTGATCAGTGTTTATTTGTGCCAATTTTAAAATGACAAAAACACCTTTAAAAACACCAGTTCACATTTTTGGTAACTCTTGAGCTGGTTAAAGATCCCCAACATCAGGCTTTTGTCAGTAATGGAAAAGGGTTCAGTAGCATTCACACAGGGGTCAAAGGACTCTGCAGTAGACACGGGTGTTAATCAGCTCCATCTCAGATCAGCAGTGATGTAAACACAGTATCCGGGTGAACCCGCTAATTTTCTGCAAACACACCAGACACCTGTTAATTTGGAAACAGTGTTCCGCTAGGATTTTATTTTAAGATGTGGCAGCAACCCCATTGATCCACTGCTAATGTAAAGATATTCATTGTAGAAGCTTCAAAATCAGACTAGTAGCTAGTAGCTCCTAGTAATACGTCTGAGGTGTTGGAGGAACATGTTTAGATCACTTGTACACTTGAGGTATTTGGATAGTTTTACAGAAGCAGTGAGAAAACATCTGGCCCGAGGCTATTAATCCAAAAACTGTTCTGCATCATCAGCTTTTGCAATGACTTTCAATGAATCAGTGATCGTTGAGTTGTACAGGAAGCAAACAGCAGAGCCAGGAATCCCCCTTTCCAAAGAAAGTAAATCTGCAGTCAGTGTGTAAAGAGGTTTAGTCTGTGATGTTTCTGAGCCGATCAGACATCAACATGAGATACCTCATCTTCTTCTTAGTCTAAAACTCATAGATGTTCAAGAAGAAACAGAAAATGAAGTCATGTTGCTGGGTTGTAATGGCAGAATAAGTAACTGATATGAAACCAATTTCCAGATTCTTTAGTCATTATATCACCATGGGGTTTCCTGTAAGGCTGAGCGCAGACGACAGGAGAAGTTACAGAGTAACTTCACTGGCATACAGCCCCAGAGTGTGTTGCCAGTCACGCCTAATGATTCCTGAAGATCAATACTCAGATATGGATTAAACCAACTTTAACATCCAGGGATTGTTCTTGGAGCTCATTGTTATTTGCATTCATGCTTCTGATGTCACAATGTCCACATTTCCACCAGTGCATTGTTGTACATGTCTTTTTTTCTCTTCTTTTTTTTGCCAGTTGTGTTTTTTTTTCATGCAGGTGAAGGATGAGATGGTTTTGGTTTTTTGACTAATGATTTGACTTCCAGCACAAACACATGCAGCTGATTTGCATCTGAGCAAGTGTCTGCTGACAACAAGTTTCAGCTTGCTAGAATCTCACACTGACAGGTGATGGGGAAAAATACCACGATTAAATGGTTTCGATCGCTCATGGAGATGATTGAATTTCTGGCAACAATGCAACAACACAACATTTTTTATGCTTTTTTAAATTATAAATATGGACTGTATTTGATATTGGAAATTGAATTTGAGATACCCTATTTGTACATCTTTTTTGTTTGTCGTAAAATATTCAGATGTAATTGGAGCAAGGTAATACATCTGTTATTTAATCACTTTAACCAGGTCACCTTATTTGTTTTAATCACAAGCATGGCTGAAATGGCAGCCCTGGGTTAACTTGCCTGTGTTTCAAATTTCTCTTGGCATGACTCGTTTGATTCTCCACTGCAGAAATCATAGACTGGAGTGGATAATGAACACTGTGTTTATATTTAAAAATAAATAAAAAAAAGAAGATTGACTGGTTGAGCTGCAAGTGACAGTAAAATTAAAGGTCCAAGATTGTAAGGTAGATGTCAAGGTATCAAACCCTCAGACCACTGCCTTTACTCAGAAAGAGAGCCTTAAAACCAGCAGTCAGAACTTCCTATTATGATTTTGTTGTTAAAAGCACAAATATATCTTCATATGGATCAACACTTCAATAAAATGTGAACAGTGTAAAGTATAGGACCTGTGTTTTGAAGTTGCATCATATTTAGAAAGTATTTAATATGTCAGTTTGATGCGTGTGCAAACTCATAAATCAGTCTGATCCTGAGGCACAATGTCAATTCACCAGAAAAGAGAGATTCATCATATTGACTCATGCTGTTCTCTGCTCTGGTTGTTTGGTCTGCTGATGTCATCTGTACCCATCATGCCCGGCCGTGTCCCTGTGCCAGACAACACAGCTGGCCGCAGACAGTCACGTTGTACTGTCTTCTAATGTCTGTGGTCTGCATGCTCATCTGCTGAGGCTGTGGAAGCTCAGAAATGATCTTCATTTGTCGGGAAAATCTCTGAAAATTGCTGTTGTGAACGAAAACAAAAGGTGAAATCATTCTGCAGTCAGACAAAACAAGAGTCTTCCAGCATCCCTGAGAACAATTGAGATGCATCCTCACCAGCAGAGGACTGGAAGTTTCCTTATGCCCAACCAACCCCCTTTTAGCTGTCAGTTAAACTTGAGAGGGACCTTTTCTGTTTCTGAGACAATGCAGAACAAAGAGACACAAGGAATAAGAGTAAAAAATGGCCATGTGAGAGGACACGTGATGACCTGAGTTCAGTTTCAACACTCAGGATGACTGACCTGTTTTGTGATGATTAATGGTGAGTTTTAAGAGTCAGCTGTTGATTCATGTTGCAGCTTGGTGCAAGTCACAGAGAAACTAAGGTGTTTTTATTGATCTCAAGCAGTTTCCTCAGAAATCCATCCACTCTCAGACACGAGGATTTCTATAAACCATGAGAAAACACCTTTTTTAATTCCCATATATAAAACACATCTACAAATGCAACTGTGCAATACTGTAATTGTAAAACATTTAAAATCTTGTCTTTGCCACGTGTGTAAAATTTTGCAACCTTATGATAAAATATTCAAATAATGCCACATCGCAAACGACCCAATGAATGTTACATCATCACATTCAAAAACTAAGACCAAGTGTATTCTGGCCACCCAGTAATGACTCCTGCTTTTTCTTGTCACTGTCCTGGAAAGCCAAAAACAAACCCTCATCAATGATTTTATTTTTGCACCAATGACCTCGTCTTGTTTCCAGTTCTGTTGATGAAGCCAGCAGGCCAGGGGGCCCTGACACTATCAGTTCTGTTTTTATGGAGATCCAAAGGCAAACGGGCACCGTTTCCCTGCATTCCTCAGAGCCATAAACTGAGAACTGATGTGCAGACGCAGCCATTTGTTTTGCGATTAGCAGTGGACTAATAAAAATGGCAAAGGTTGTAGCTCGGAGGTGTTTTTGGGTCAGGGGAAGCAGCGCGTGAAGATCACTTCCTCCATTTTCTACATGATAGCCAAATAAGTGCATGTGGGTAAACGAAATTTGAGCTTAATGATCATGTTTTCAAAAAATATGTCTGTTACAGCACAGTTAGGCTGAAGAAACAGCACCATTCGGTAATGTGGCATCTGTCCCCGACAGATCTGTTACAGAATTAGTTCAGGTGTATATAAAGAGAGTCCTGATGGGTTTGAAGAAGTTGAAATTGGTGAGGTATTCTCCCACAACATGGGAAAGTGAAAATTATGGAAATGCTAGTTGGACCTTGGCATTAGAGTGTGGATACCTGAGCAATGGGACCCAATGAGAGCTGGCCCAGGTGAAAATTTACAAACCATTTCTGTCAAATTAGGTCTCATCGGCCTTGATTTTCATTTACAAGGTGTATACAGTTGGAGGAAAGAGGCAAGTTATGACATGATATGAACCATGATAAGGCGCATAGTGAACATCTTGTCTGCTTCTGTTTTGTCAGATTTCTCCTGCTGTGTTGAAAAGTGCGGACTGTTCAAAAATCATATCAGCTGCACTCAACAATAACAGAACTTTGTCAGCAAAGTCTGACAAGATTATGTGTCAGGCAAAGTGTTGAGTCTCTGTTGGCTGATTCCTGTACTGTGAGGACACTGAAGGGGAAATAGAAACTTTAATTTAAAAAACCTGTGATGTGAAATTGGCGTACATGTGGAAACTCCCACTCCATCCCATAAACCTGTGCAGAGCTGATAAGAGTCTGTTTGTTATCAGGCAGAAGGATTCATAGCAGAGCAGTTATACATGTTCTCCAATTATTAACTGAGTCTCAGTCTGAAAATATTCAACCTGTTGAACATATGAACTGATACAGAGACATTGTGAGTGGCAGCTCATGTGTTTTGCATTGAGGTTTCCTCTTGGCTACAGTCCAAAGATGTAACTTGGAAGATATTTAAAAAAAAAACCAAAAAAACAGACGCACTTCCTGTCTTTAAATGGTAAGGTTTCCCCTGACCTGTTGGAGTTATGACAGAGATTCACATTGAAACTCGGAGTGAAAGGCTGCGAATCCTGATCAAAAGGTGGATAGGCAGTTAATTGCTTCGGTCAGGGACTCATATTAAATGATTCGGGACTTTTCGTGTGTGTGTACACAAGGTTAGTGACTTTAAAGTCCCTTATTTTCTATGTTTTCTGTTTTGATGTACGAAAGAAGTAATTATCCAAAGAGAAGCTCTGGACCTCTCCTCTGTAGTAATGCGCTACCTGGACCTGCTTTGTTATCAACCGGCATGGAAATCCAGATATTTTATATTTATACAATATATATGGGACCTTTTAAAATGCTTAGATTTTGTGTTTCAGTTGGAGTGTAAATGGCTTAAAGTATATTTTCCTTTATTATGACCATCAAACTGCACACATGATGCATCTCCAACAAACCTCAAACCCTTACTCCCTAAAAAAGTTGTCTTGCACATGCATCCCAGAAAAGAGGCCAAACAAAGAAAAGATCTACATAAATCTGAGAACAGAGGATGACAGCAAGAAGGATCAGCAGCGGACACGACCAAGGGCACCCACGGGTCATAGCTGCCAGCACCCCAACAGCACAGGACCTGTTTGTGTCCTGTCCTGAAAGGCACACAGGGGCCCTCAGTGGGCAGGAAACAGAGAGGCTGTTTTTGTTTTCTGTTTTTTTTTCCACCTCCTCAGTAAATACCCAAGATTTTAATTTCACCAAGTACTCAGATTGCACTGATGACAAGCCGGTGTGAGTTCACCAGTGAACGATGATGGATGAGTTAGATCGAGGACATGAGCACACACACACGCACCCAGAGTCACATGCAAATGAAAGTCAAATTTCTTCAAAAATGAAAAGAAGCAAGAAATTGAAACATTTTTTGTGTCCTTTAATCTAGAAAACTAGGATATAAGACTGTGAAGGAAATGCATGCAGGCAGGATGTTTTGGCTGTTTTTGCACAACAGTGAAAAACATCATGCGCAGACAGTCCAAGTAACTTTGTGATAAAGATTTGTTTGTCACAACAATCTGTCCAAATGCTGTCGAACAGGTCAAGCAGCAAAAACAGTTCTGTCTGCAAAACTGAGCTCCATATTATTAACAGTAAATTAAAAGCAAACAACATTGAAGCCATCAGTGTAACTATTGACCCAGCAATGGAAAAAAGTACATTTCAACTGTGTGTGTGTGTGTGTGTGTGTGTGTGTGTGTGTGGAGAATGCTGGCACTTTAGGCAGTGTTGAAACAGTCCTCTTTGCTGCTTTGTTGAGCTGCTGGACTCAACCTCAGACACATCATCACGTCGTTAGGCCATTTGTCCAAATTATTCAATTCAGTCCAGGACTCAGGTGAACTCTGCGGGTTATGATTTCTCTGAAAAGAGCAGTTCATCCAGTTCAGCTCTGATAAAAGACTGATAAGTACCAACAAACTGGAGGCAGTTCCTGGTTTTACGTTCAAAGTCAAAGTATCAACGACATATGAACATAAAATAAGTTTTAAAGGTCGCTTAAAAGCCCCAGATCTTACTCCTTTTCTGTGTTTTATTTCAAATGTTTACCCATGAGAACATACACCAAGCATAACATTGTGACTATACAAATATTATGTTGGTCCCATTTGCTTCCAAATACACAACAAACTGCAATGCACTGTGTATTCTGACACCCTTTTATCAGAACCAGCATGAGCTTCTTCAGTAGTTTGAGTAACAGCAGCTTGTCTGCAGTCGTCTAGCCATCACATTTTTGCCCCTGTCAAACTCACTCAAATCCTTACGCTTGCCCATTTTCCTGCTTCTAACACATCAACTTTGAGGACAACATGTTCACTTGCTGCTAAATATATCCCACCCACTAACAGGCACCATGATTAAGTGTTATTCAGTGTTATTCACTTCACCTGTCAGTGGTCATAATTTTATACCTGATCACTGTATATTTCACTGACTGCCTTATTGTGACATCACAAAGTTACAGATGTCCTGACGACTGGTTCTAAGACTCTGAATACAGGCTGTGTGCATTTTCCCAGGGAATGAGGCTTTGGTGCTTTCACAGTAGAACCTATACCTGATCTATAATCAAATACATTAAAACCTCACTTAATACAATGTGGGACTTTGGAGCATTAATTACATTTCAGTAGTGATGAAATGATAATTGATTGGTCTATTGAGTGGAAAGTAATTGAATCTAATGGTGGTAACCAGTTCAGTTGGTTTAAGCTTCATAGATTCAGTTGTTTGTATAATAAAATTTGTATCTTTTATCTTGAGCCAAAGATGAATCTTTGAGATTAAAACCAATAAAATGCAACGATTAGAATAAATATTAGTATTCAGAATCATGAGCTGTGATTGACCCGTTGAATCCTGTGTATCATGTTTACATTGAAGTCAAAAGAAACAGTCAGTGGAAACAAACCTAGAGTCAGTCCTTCACTAAACCTGTATTCAGTTACACTAGTGAGATCAGTGTGTTTTGTTATTACATCTGCAGCTGCAGCAAACTCCACAGTGTGTGTATGTGGAATATTTAGTTTTATTTTCTTTGGAACCTGCAGATTTCTGTTTCTGATCAACGGTCACTTTAATCCATCTGATGTTTTCTTCAGATTAGTCCGAGTATCACTGTCTTAATTAGCTGCTCCCTTGTTTCCCTCGTTTTGACTCCACCTCTCTTGCTCCTTTGTCCTTTCATTTCACTCTCCTATTAGTGTGTTTTCTTTCTCTCTCTCTATCTCTCTCTCCTCACCCCCCCTTCATCATTTTCTCTTGTGCTGTGTGTCTGTTGTCATTGTGAGGATCAGATTTGTCTGGCAGGTCTATTTATACCTGACAGTGTTTAGGTTTCTCTGCCTGTTTCTCATGCCTTCAGCTCTTTGTTTTGGTTTGGCTGAGTGCTTTTTTTTTTCTCTTCATCATCTTCATGCATCAAACCGCTTCCATGGACCACACCCGTGGAGGGAACTCTCCTCCAGTTCGTGTTTGTGTGTGTGTACTTGTCAAGTAATTGGTGTATGTAATTGCCTGCATGTCCTCATGTGAGTCCACACATTTCCTTTTTTTGCATTTCTGTATCATGCATTTATTCATTTGTACACATGCGTGTGTGTGTGTGGTCCCTTCAGCAGAGATTTTTTACGGCTTGTGTACCTCTATAGGAGTGACTCTCCGCTTCGTAGACTCTGAATGGCACACACACACACACACAACAATACTAGTAAATCAGGATGAAGATCAGATGATGCTTAAAGTGAAGAAAATGCCTAGAATTCTCCCACACAGTCTGTCCAGTCTTAGCGTAGCGTGACAAGTTTCCTTCTATTGTCTGTCAACAAAGGCACCATTTCAACATCGGTCATGCATGAGTATTTCTGATTGTCTCTCCCCAGCAGTGTAAGAAAACAGTCATAACTGTAAGCATCGTCTTTGTCTTCTTCTTATTATTATTACTACAACAAGCAGCAGTAGCTCAATAGCGAGCCATAAAGCAGCTCTGGAGGCAGTTGGAGTTAGGCGGTGAAATCCCTCCTCATCTGTCTGTTTGTCAGGGCACTGAGCTTCACTGGGAAACAGAATGTGAGGTACGGAGGAGGAGAGGATGACGGTGGAGGAGAAAGTTCTGATACATTTCTTTTATCCTCTCTGGGTTGCTTTCATTCTCCCTCAGATTTTCTTTTTCTTATTTCTCTCATTGCCACCTTATCATCGCCCACAGTTCCTTAATCTCTCAAAGCAATTACACTGGTTAAACAAATTATTTGTGTTACACAGGTATCATGTCAAACTGTAGCTGCTAGGCTCTAACCACATGTCTTAGATGTTGAGTTTGTGAGTTTGAGCTGCTACAAGCGTGGGAACAGCTCAGTGTCGGTGATCTAGTTGGCTTACATGAAAATATGCTCACCTTTGATTGAAAACAGGTTTATACCTCTCTGGTGTTTGAGAAATAACAAAGCACTGAAATTGAAGTCCTCCTATGAACTTCTCTTTGTTTTTTTTCCTTTTCAGACTCGACTAGAGTTGGACAAATACCTGCCACAGGTCAACAGTCCTCTCTTGACCACCACAGCCGACAGCGGCGACAAAAAGTACAGACGAGAAAGCGCCTCTGTTGTCGATGAGTACTTCTCAGAGGACAAACCTGCTGCCCCGTACAGCCTCAACATCAATGTCATCCTTCCCAACACCACTCACCTCCGCACAGGCCTCTACAGGCCCAACACCAAGACCCTCACACCCCAGCAGATCAAGAGAGAGCCTGGGCTGGAGGTGCCTTGCTCAATCACCACTTCTCCCACCCAGGCTCTGCCAGACTTCACCTCTGTCTTCAGTTTGCCGCCTGTAGTCAACAACGTTTTCATCAAACCAGACATGAGCTCTGGAGGAGCAGTCAGTGTGCCCGCTGGATCTCAGCAGCAACCAAATTTGGACACAGATCTTCACATCGGACCCCAACCCCCCCAGCCGCAGGTCTACCACATGCCTATCACCAGCTGTGCCGACCTCACCATGACTCTGTCACACTCCAGCCCGGCTGGGACGCATGGCTCCTCAAACAGCAGGACCATGCTGAACCTCAGCAGCGCCGCATTGCCCACGAGCAATGGCAACTATATGATGGAGCACCAGCTGCAGCAGCACCACGGTTACTACCAGGCCACCACCAATTCATCCCAGCACACGGCACCCCATAGTCTGCCACCCTCGCCCCCAAACTCCCAGCCTGGGAGCCCAGATGGCCAGGCGGAGCTGCTCAGCCTAGCGCCCCAACCTCCACCTCCATACCAGCAGATCTTGGGAGGGATAAAGCTGACGGGGTTGTCCTCTCACGCCATGCTCATGACACACGGTCAGGGTGTCCTGACAGGTCCCAAGTACAACAGGCGGAACAACCCAGAGCTGGAGAAGCGGAGGATCCACTTCTGTGACTATCCAGGTCTGTGCTTTACGTGTTCTTCTCTAAAATACATGTTGCAGTAAAACCACTTGGGGCAACAAACAAGCTGAGACACTCCAAAACAAGGTTATCATTCATTCTACATGGCTGCAAATACTTTTATGTTAAACTGAAGTAACACACTGTTGTTGCCTGACTTGTTTTTTTTTTGTTTTTTTCTTCCTGCAACATGTTGGTGATACAATTTGCTTTGCTCTGTACTCTAAGCACAGCATGTACCAGTGATCATGTGTAAAGGCCCTGAAGCAGCATACAAGCAGTAACGCAATCCAGTATACACACACAATCAACTGTTCAATCCTCACAAGAATTCCTGGGCATTGATAACAATTTGATGCACAAGTAACTAATGAAAACAAGTTTCAACATAACCAACAAGTTGGTTCAAAGTCTTATCTACCAGTGTCACTGTTGTGTGAAAAAACTCAATTCAAAGCAAAAGCTCATATGCAAATCTGCTTCTTTCTATTATGTTTAAACACACACAAACAAAATTGACAGAATGCTTATTATCAGTGCAAAAGGACCTCATCTCAATAAATAGTTTAGTCTCATATGACAGGTTAAAGCAGAAACTGTCAGACTTCTTTCTAATCTGTTCCCTTCACAAACACTGCATTTTGACATACATGTGGGTCTGAAATTCTCCTTTTGTTTGTCCACCTGTTGTGCCACGGTGTACTCTCGTTGTCAGTCTGTCTCATGATCGGTGTGATTTTTTTTTCCCCAGGTTGCACCAAAGTTTACACAAAGAGCTCCCATCTGAAGGCACACCAGAGGACACACACAGGTGAGAAAACTTGTCCACTCTTGAAATCAGTGCCGCTGGTGCTGGCAGCTAAATATCAGTGTTTCTTTTGCCACGATTTGCAAATTACAAACCAGTGTCTATTCACTGCTGATGTGTGAGTGTGATCACGATCAGTTTCTCCCACTTGAAGGAAGTAAGAAAGTATAGGAAGTAGGATGTCACTTAGTTAGTGCTATTACCCAGCCTAAATCAATAAATCAAACAAACTTTTTTTGTGTAACACATTGCATACAGGTTGGTGCTGTTCAAATCAAATAAAATGCTAATGGCACACTATGAAATAGACGAACGAACAAAATTCACATAATCAAGAACATGTATATATACATGTATATATAAACCTACCTAAACTTACAAACTACTAAAAATCAGGTTTAAGATTCATGTTTGGTCAGGCACTACTTCATTTAACATAGCAGAGGATAATCTGGCAGGTTCTAATTAACCTTTCACAGTAGCTGGAACAAACGTCTTTTTTTTTTTTTTTCCTTTTATCTTAAAATGCTATAAGATGGAAGAAAATCATCAGGTGCAAAAACTCGATGATACTAGCCATATGGTTACAGTGCAGGTCCAGAAAAATTCACTCTTCTGTTTTGTGTTTGTTTTTTCAACATGAGGTTTTTGCGTAAACTCTCCAATGAAATGGTATTCATTCTTTCTTTCTGTGCACAGTTCCAAAGTAATCCTGCAGTACAACCCACTCACAGTCTCACCTCTGTTACCATTAAGCTGTTACTGAGTTGTTATTCATATATTTTTATATTGCATAGTCTGTCTAATCACCAGTTTCGATACACCCAGCAAGTATGACAGAGATGAATACAGAGAAAAGGAGACACAACAGAGTGGCAACGTTAGTTTGCTTAAGAGTTTTTTTTTTTGGTGTTTTCTTCACCATGTTTATACATGCTCATACCTGTCCTCCAAGCCTCCCTGGAGAGAGAGAACAAAAAGAGGGAGGGAGGATGAAGGAAAGAGGGAGGGAAGGGGGGAGGAAGACACACAGTTAAAATAAAGGCCAAACCAGTTACTCCTGCTTTTCAGTCCCTTTTCAGAGGATGGAGGAGGAGGAAGGTGGGGAGTTTGCAGAAGGAAGGGGGATGGCTGGTTTCGATGTGTGAGCCCTTCTGTAAGATGAAACCTTTGGATTCCCTGGAGCCTCAGAACTTGATTTTAGAGATTGACTCGGGTGATTAATGCCAAAACAGTGACAGAGAGAGGGAGAAAAAGAGAGAAAACACATGAATGGATGTACAGATAGAAACAGATCTCCCTATGGTCATAAATAGATATGAAGAGACTTTATGGATGCCAGTGAGGAAGTTGGGTTTGTTGGAGCAGCAGGAGGATACAGCAGCGCAAATAGACTGTAAAACATTAAGTGAGAATGGCGAACAAACAGAAAGCACAAAAAGAGTTGACAGATTCTTGTCTGTATCCGCTCTGTAATGTCAACACAAATGTACAAATGACTCTATTAGGGAGAGTCGGTGTGAGGATGGACTGGGGATTGATTAGGTCTGTATGTGTTAAACAGCACACAGCTGGCTGCTGCACCGTTACCACGGTCATTTAGGTGTCAATAACTAAAGAAAACTTTACTCTATTTGATAAAGCACATTTTCCTAGAGCCTCGTAGAGTATAATGTGTTCATATTGACTCTCACCAAATTCATTTTGCACATATTGGAAGCTGTTTGTTTGTAACCTTTTTTTAAACAGATTTATCAAACTTGTTGTTTTTGTCAGGCTAGGAGGTGATGAGGTCATTGAATGTGTTCAGTTGGCCATTGATTGACCAGTCTTTGTGCTATGTCCCTCTACAATCCCTTTCAGCTATAGATGTTATGCCTGCTCAGATTGCACTCCTTTGCAGTCACTCCTGTTCAGTCAAGTCAATTTCAGTCAAGTGCATGTCCTGGTCACTTTCTGCATCTTACTAACTGTCTGCACCCAGGATTTGGCCTGCCTGGTCTTGTTTTACATTCAGTTGGTGACTCACAAGTTGAGCATGTTAAGGAACATTGGGCTGACAATAGGGAATCAACATAACCCTTAGCAGAGTGTGGGCATTGCAAAGAGCTTCAGGTAGTGCTGCTTCTTCTCTCTTCTTTCTCAGTGTTTTCTCTACAAATCATGCTCAGACATCTGATCTGTTTGAATCATCATATCTCATCTTTCACAATCGGATCTGGTTCACTTCCTAACATTGACACACACAGCTCATTCTTGATAAGGGTTATTTGGCATCTTCTGATGTATGGAGTGCCTCAGGGCTCCATACTTGATCTTCTTTTAATTCCATTTCTACTGTAAGTACTTGCCCTAATTTGTGAGGGTTTTTTTTTTTACCTGATTTACCTTCTGAAAATGAGTCATGGGCATATCTTTATCAGAATCAATCAGTGCTACACAGTGTTTGCCTATGTGAGAACTACAACCTGCTCACACCTTCAACTCATACAGAGAACTGCAGCTAATCTCCCATCCACAGCAAATATAAATAAGATAACATAACCCAACATATTATAGCCTATTTTCAGCAGCAGTCAGTGGAGTTTGGGATTTTCAATATTGCCTTGCTCCACACAAGCTTCTTAAATGGCCTGGAAACCTGTGGTTCATAGACAAACAGATATGCAGGAATGACTTTCTGTAATATTTTCCGATGCAGGCTCTGAGTCAACCTGCATGGAGAGTGTTCTGTAGTACAGCCAGCTTTTTATATTTCCCTTACAAGTTACATTAACTCTCATGTGTCGGCCAACATTCTTTGACCTGAACCATTATCCCTCATTTGTCTTGTTTCAATACAGTGGAAGAGAGATAAGAGATGTGAGATTTTATTGTTTCTGTTGTTTTTCCTTCATAAGGCAACATTAGCAGGAAGTTGTGTGAGTGTGTAATCATGAAACTTATTTTTTATACTTACTTAAGCACATATTTGTCTTGTTTCTATTGTACAACAAATCTTCCAAAGCAGTCATCTTTTAAAAAAGTTTTCATTCTAGCCTCCGTCATGCTGATTGCAATTCCCAACACTGCAGGTAGATTCATTCATGTCAAGTCTTCATGTTGTCTCAAATCCTGAGTCCTGAGTTGTTTATCGCTGTCAGGGTCATACAGTGTGGTGGCTCACTGATGCCCACTGTTTCCAAACAACAAGGGGCTCTCGCGATTGAAATTCTCCATGTGTGAATTTGTATTTTCTCAAATTTACTTTCCTCCCACAAGGAAAGACACACAGGTTAAGTTGCCAGGGAACTGTAAATTGGTGTTAATATGTCTCATGTACCTTGGCTGACACACAATGCATGCTTGGAATGATGCTTAGCCTTCACAACAGACATGGTTAAGAGTTTGTTGCTGCTTTGTTGTGACATCATAAAGTCACAGAAGTCCTGGTTGGTTTTTAGGCTCAGTTTGTCAATACAGACTGTGTGCATTTTTCTGTGGACAGTGGACAGAATTAATATAGAGCTCAGTGCTCCATTATAGTCAAAAAAGACATGGAAATCAACCTTTATACCACACCAGGCCTTTAAAATTCATGTTGTTAACACATGTTGGCGCTTTTTAAGCGGTTATATTCAGTAATACAGTATGTTTTTAGCAATATACCTTAGTAACAGTAATAAAGGAAAAAAATATCAAATTAGCTGTTTTGTAATTTCAGGAAATATTTATAAATTTGGCTTTGTAATGGACTATAATAGTAATATCTTTATCTGAGTATGGATCAGAATCTGTTTCACTGGCACACCCAGCTGTGGTGTCTCTGATCGAGGCATGTACCACAGGAGCTGCTGATGGTGCTTGTTGTTGAAGTCCATCACTATCTGCGGTTATTTGCTATCATAACAATCTGCCCTCACACTTGTACAGGGTAGGGGGAGGATGGGTCCAGCCTTGACCATGGCCCCAGCAGCAGCCAGTTGAGCTCTGCACATTGACTTTTGTAATTGTGTGTGTGTGTGTGTGTGTGTGTGTGTGTGTGTGTAAAGAGTAGAGTGCTATCAGGCTGATTAGGGAACCCTCCAGCCCTCTTCACAAACACTCACTGAGCTGATAAAGCTGAGAGGTCCACAAAGAGTTTATGGGCATCCTGGAAGGCCTGAGAGTGTTTGCTCTTTGACTCAGTAAAAGCAGAGATGGTTATAAAATGGTTTGATTACACTCCTGATGTACTATACTGGGTAAAGTCATTCATGACATGAATGGTTTCAAGTTTAAAAAACAAAACAAGACAAGATGTGTGTGGTTTGAAAAAAAAATCTCTAGTTCCTCCTCAGGTATTTTTATTCTTCTTATCAGTACATTTGTAGGAGTGATGGATGATCTTTAAGAGAGGGTGGAAACGTGTTGATATGAGTGCTGCTATTTCACCACGCTTCTGACCTTTGTACTCTCATCTGCAATTAGAAAATGAAATTAAGTTGAAGTTCAGGCTGATTCCTGAGTCATTCTGAATAAGACCACCCACTACAGGACCTTTTATTTGAAATGTAAATATAGATTTAAGGTGCCATATTCTATCAAAGAGTAGTTGTTAATGAAAAAAATGTATTTATTCTGTCTTTAAAGGAAAAAAATATTGTTCTTATAGATTTTTGTGAAAGTTCACTAAAGAGAACTGGTAAAAATGTATTTAATTTTGTGAAGTTATTGGAGAGGGGAAGTCGGGAGCTGCTGGGTTTCCATGCTGCAAGCACAGGGTGTCGGAGAGACCTGAAGCCTCCTATAGAGTAAACATATATGTTCCTTATGAAGCACATAGCAGCCTGACAGAGGCTGTTTTGTCCCAGAGTGATTGATGTGCTGTTGCAGTTACACCGCCTGCACTGTGAGTGTGTGTTTTGTTGTGTTTGTGCGGCTGAGACTGAGTATTTGTCCGTTGCGATTTATGGTGCGGTCATACATGCATTCATTACTGGATGTGTGTGTGTGTGTGTGTGTTTGAAGGCGAAATAATAGTTAGCCGTTTTTCTAATCAGCCACCTGATCAAACAGCTGCTTGTGAGTCATGTCCGTAAAGGCTTTTAAAAAGACATCCATGTGAAGCTCCTTGGTGACAACTCATACACTGAAATCACTTATGTGACCTCACTAAATGCAGGACAAAGTACTCAGAAAACACCATAAACTATACTCATACCATATAAAAGTGTGAGAAAACTTGCACCAGTACATCAAATAAGAGCAAAGGGGGAACAACAGATAAAACATACAAGAGAAAAAACAGATGTAGGACAATGGTGAACAGCATAAAACACATGCTGCCTAAAAGCCTGTCTAGGCAGATAGGTTTTCAGTTGCTCTGAGGATCTCAAAGAGCAGTGTTTTCAAATGAATCTATGATGGAGACTGTGTTTGAAGAAAAAAATGCTCAGTATTAGGTGGTTGGACACTATAGATGTGTGGATTTAAACACAAAACTTCATACTGCCCTTTTAGACTTAAGGAAAATGAAAGCATGTGAGGATGGATGGCGGGGTAGGTTTTCACCTGACCTTTTGGTAGCTTGTTTAGGAATATATACCAGCCGAGTGTTTGTTCTCTGTGTGTTATGTGTCGTATTTCACCGGCCTGTTTGCTCACCCTCAAGGATATTAGTCTGAGAGAGAGAGACTGAGCGAGAGAGAGAGAGGCGGCTGTGCTTTTGACCCCGGCAGTGGAACTATAGAGCAAAACCAAACACACCTGCAGGTTGAGAGCCTCAGCCTTTTATATGGAGACATTTGTGCACCACTTCTATACACACACACACACACACACACACACATCAAGAGTGGTTTGCTCTGGAAACAGGATATTGTCTAAATATGAGGCCGAAGTGCTCCTGAGCCTCTGATGTGGGGTTTAGGTGCTTGTTGGATTAAAACAGACTAACTAGGTTTAATTGAGTGGGGATAAAGGGGATCAACAGTGCCCCAAAAATGGGTTTAAAAGCTATCATCATGTTTACACTTGAACAACTTGTTTATTTTATACACCAAACACCACATGAATGAAGTCTTTTTGTTAGCCCATATCTTTTTGCTGTTGTATTGTCATTGTCATTGTCACCCATTTCCCCCATGCTCTTTGGACCCCACGCATCGCAAACAGCTGTCACTCAATGATTGATGGTCAATAGCAGAAGCTATCTAATCAGCGCGAGGGGGTCCTATGCTGGTAATGAGCACTTAATGACCCAAACAGCCGAGAATAGTCACACTCCCTCAACCCGGTAATGACACGACTCATAAGCGACATTTGGTGGCATTGAAGGTCTACAGGACAGCAGTGTTTCTTTATCTAAGACTCAGCAAGTCCAAAGAAAAACGTTTTTTTCAAGAAAGTTGTAGGACACTGAGCAAATATTACAAGGCAAAAATCAAGAATGATTCTAAGTATAGAACAAACGAACAATAAGTCCAGACCAGATCTTTCATTCATTTCTGGAAAGTTCATCATTCCAGGATATAAGCCAACTTGAATTCTCCGGAAAGCATGAAACCACAGTTTGAGGAATCTGGCTTTATGGCTTGGTTATCTCCCTCTCACCTGTGTTTGTGCTCATGCCTCACACCAATTCCTATTAATTTCCACCTCTGCTATGAAAGATGATTTTTTTTTGCTCTCATTGTGCACATACCAGCCTATTCAACAGAGTTTTTTTTTCTTTTTTTTGTTGATGATTAGC
Source organism: Caranx ignobilis (assembly GCA_021432705.1). Classification (NCBI taxonomy): domain Eukaryota; kingdom Metazoa; phylum Chordata; class Actinopteri; order Carangiformes; family Carangidae; genus Caranx; species Caranx ignobilis. The sequence continues at coordinate 9,445,694 of MU269980.1, forward strand.
TCACACTGCAGCAATCACACATTGTGGCACAGCAGAGAAATGTCCGAGTTTGGGTGGAGTAGGCTGAGCGTTGTGTTTAAAGTACTCATTATTCTTCACTTCTTTGTATTCTCATTTAACACATTTTTCTCTTTGTGCCATATGATCACAAGACCAAGATGTGATTTCCTGGCTGAACAGCACTATAGATTCAATAAGCACAATAAAGAGCTGAGTTTTAATCCACCTCCCACCTCCACACACCACAGACATATTTGGGTATCACAGCAAGCAGGAAGTGCATAAGACATTAGATGGAAAAATGGTAATTAGTTTGGTAATGACAAATAAAACTATAAATAAAGGCGTGTCATTTGCTATTAGAGTGAACTGTGATGGCATACACACACATGCACTCATGCACACGTACACACAATATCCTGCAGATTCCTTGCCAACTAAAGTTCTAAAAGCATCATCTTGCAGCTGTGATGGTGTTTATAAAACCTTTGATGGTGTGTGAATGAAACCTCGTCCTCTGTTCGTTCATGTAAAGACATGAAGAGAAAGAGGCAGCACACTGATTGTTTCTCACTCTTTCTGTCTAATAAGGAAAGTCCCTCTGAATGTTATTGTATATGTTAACAAACCAAAAGAACCAAGACATCCTGTTGAATGATTGTGTGTGGTGCCTGACCTAGTAGTTGAGTCCATTGTGTCAAAAGTGCAGCATGCAATTTTATCTCACCATTCTGTTTCATGGAAATGAGCGCCATGTTTACAGGAGGCAGCCATGAAAACCAAAGGCACGTACTGTCTCGCCCACACAACTAACTGCTATTTAAAAATGCCCAAATACTGAGTAGCCCCTTTTAGAAGTATAGCCACACAGAGGTGTACAGTGGGTTTGTGTTGGCAAGGTCACACACTTTCAGCTTTAAGGGCTGAATTTTCTAGTGAAAGTACCTAATCTGTTTTTGCCATAATTCCTATCATTTATAAGATCAGTCTGAATCACCACAACAATCCATCAGGGCAGGGGTAGACAGGTTGGCAGAACTACAAAAATAAGACATAATGTGAAACAAACTGGTTCTAGAAATGATATTTAAGACCAAATATGTTAAGTTATGAGGAAAAACAACCATAAAAGATCATATTTGTACATGGCTGACTCTTCTCTGCTGTGTCTTGCAGGTGAGAAGCCATACCGTTGCACATGGGAGAACTGCGACTGGCGTTTCGCCCGATCGGACGAGCTCACCAGACACTACCGGAAACACACCGGGGCCAAACCCTTCAAGTGCATCGCCTGCAGCCGCTGCTTCTCCCGCTCTGACCACCTGGCCCTGCACATGAAACGTCACCAGAACTAGCACAGCCGTACCTGTACATACACATACACACACTCACATGCACATGCAAGAAAGAGTGCAGTATCCAAACATGACAGCCACCTGGACCTATCAGCATTAATCAGGAACAGATACAGAACCAAAATCATCACTGTGCACCCATGTTAACTCTGGATTCTGGTTCTGGCATAAAATGAGTGATAGCAGGCACCTACACAATCCAATGGTAGTTAGACACAGTGTGGTTTTATCAGGTGGGGAACTAGTGATGGATCAGATTAATTGGGGTTCTTGATTGTTCATTGGATGGATCTGAGGGAGATGAGGTAAACTTTATGATCACCTCATGAATTTCCACAAAGGTGGTTTGTACCCTTCATACGCCAATAATGAGGAGGATCTGAAGAATAAGGGTTGGCTGTTGTTGATATGTCAGACAAATTGGCCTGTTATGTAATTAGCCACTCTGTTATCTGATCGCCATCACCTTATATGGAAACAGGGAATGTACATCCAAGTGTATATAGACATAACTGCAGAGCATGGCTGTATAGCATGCAAAATGTCATGCGTTAGCATTAGACCTCCTCCAGGTTCTTATATTGATATGATAATGCCCATTGCCTGCTATCAGTCAACACAATGTTTGCTGAGGACTTAACACCAGAGCTAATGATCTACCAGGGACTGGTGTTCCCATTTCTGAACAGTTGAGGTCTGTTGATTTTTAAAACGTGCACTAATATAGCTCATATATATATATATATATGTACACACACACACACACACACACACACACACACACACATGCATTACTTCCTACTTCCTGTAGATGTGGGAATCCGTCTCAACACATCTTGGACACACTTTCTTCTTCTTTAACAACAGCAACAAAATGAACTATTTGTTTTTCTGACAAATCTGCTGCCAATGTCCTCACCATCAACCCTGTCCTCTCACCGTCTTTTTTCCATTTTGAGGTATGAACTTTTCAACGAGAGGAGGTGACACTTCTGTATATAAATATTTGTTTATATGTGTGTATAAGTGTGTCTGACAATACAACGAATGTATTGCGATTTATACTTGACTTTTTTTTTTTTTTTACATTGAATGTTAATATGAGTAATATTCCATGTTGAAACTTCCTTGTGATATCATCTCCTTGCAAATTGGTCAAAAAAAAAGCAAACAAATAATCAACAGATACAATCAGAGAACTCTCCATGGAAAAAGTTAATAATCGGCTTGCGTTGCCTGCTGTAATACCTGTCGAGTTCAGAGCAGTTTGCCAATGTTTGTATCCATGACATTACCCGTTGCCAAGGTGACCAACCTTCTTTGATGACGGTTTGCGGTTTGCTTGCATTTTCTATTCAGCTTGGCTTGTATCCCCACTCTTTTTTTTCTCTCCCTCTCTCTCTGCATATTTGTTCAACACTTGAGCTAAAGAAAGGCTGAGATGGGTGGATAGACCTCTTATGTAATCGTTCCTGATTGTGGCGGTGGATTACACTCTCACAGATTGCAGGGACAGTCCTGTTAACCAGGATGAACAGCAGGTTTACCTGCACAATGTTGCATTACATAACTGTTGTGGTGTAGCCGTTATATTTGTCAACAGGAATTACAAAATGACAGAAGTGCTGCACTGTACAAACAAAGACGGTCATTATCTGGGAAAATATAACCAAGGAACCAAGGAATCGAGAATTTGACAAAATTATATATTTACTGACTGAAAAATCTATTTGATTTTGAATTTCAATTCACGGTCATCAACCATTGTCTCTCTTTTGGACAGAATAACACTAAAAGTCAGTGATAGTAAGAACAGCGAGTTTGAAAAGTTGCTGAATCTTAAACATTGTTGAAGTATTCACTCTTCTGGCTTTTTGACAGTGTTAAAGCTTCAATTACAACAGTGAACTAATGCAAACATGATACTTTCTCAATTAACTGTCAGAATAATAAGTGAAATTTTAACGTCTTCCAGTGTAGCTTTCACAAACATGTAATCCCAGGGGGTTCAGAGAGATTATGAGCCTCCTTTGATCAGAGGCAGTGAAGTTGCTGTGGTTTGAGTGTGGATCATTCATTTTATCAGTCAGCTGAATCAAACATAAACCACAAATTGAATTACCGGCACATCTTACATATTTAAACTCAGTCACCACAGACTTTACCTCTTTTCTAGCACTTCACTGTGAGAAAATTGTTAAAACAACAGAAGATGCGTTGCCTCAGTGACATGGTACATGTTAAGGAACAAATCTGTTTGTGTTAGTGATGTCATGTCTGGTAATTTCCTCTTTCATGTCATTGGAACATGTCATAGAACTGGTCTGTTAAACTGGGTCCCTCATTTTTAACATACCATTTCTTCATAAGGGTGACGTGTTCAAGTATTGTTAGACCCTGTTCTATACTTGTGCCACCTGTGGAAAAGAACAATTACAGTAGCAGCACTTTCAACAGAAAACCGCCTGTTGAAATAAAGGCAGCCGCCATTTTCCATGCCAGTAGGTGGCGCAAATTGGATCACAAGTACATTGCTTTTTTTCTTTTTCTTTTCTCTTTTTCTTTTTTTTGGTTGACTTTGTTGCCATGGAAACTGAGGCTGTAGGATTCACCCACCTTGAATTTGCAACAAGTACGAAACATTGATTGACCCGGGTCTGTCCAGTCTGTGTTCACTAAGGAGGAAACATATCCTCTTATTTCAAACTGTATGATTATTTTATTCTTTATTCCCAAGGAAACAAGTTCTCTTTCAAGGAGAGAGCACTGACCACCCACTGTGTACATAACTGTAGTTTTGGTTTCAGAAGACTTTGTAAATATTTGTTTGGTTTTATTTCCTATTAAAATATTAATATTTGTTTTTGTTTTTTCTTTTTTAACTAATGGGTTTTGAGTGGTCTTACGATAATGCCTGTTTTTTTTTGTTTTGTTTTGTTTTGTTTTTTTCCCCTTGGTTTTGATACATTGCGTGTAAGACAATTTATCAGCGTATGTAAGATTAATAAGAACAACAATTGTTTATTTTTTGTTTTGTGTTTGTTAAAAATGCAACGATAATAAAAGGACTCCTTAAATAGTAGTGGATTGTTTCTTTCATTGTGGGACACGTTTAAGGTTTCACTCAAAGGAAATCATGTAATAAGATGAGAAGCAAACCATTTCAAATTTGGGACTCGGTCGCCCTCGGCTCTGTGGGGCATGTTAGCATCTTTAAGCTAACTGCTGTGTTTCTCTCACTGTTTTGGCTCAGTCTCGCTGCGTCCATTATGCTCCCAGCACAACACCAAACTGCAGCCACACAAAGTTAGCAATTGGCAACCAAACAGATTAGCATAGCCAGATAATTTGCTCAATAGTTGGCGCAGGGTAAAACTAAGCGATAATCGACTTCTACTACATGCCACTATAGAGACATTTCCAAGTTTTGGTAATATGTTCACTATAAGATTTATTGTTTTTGTATGTCTACCAGAGGAGATTAGTCCCAGCAGATTTTCCAAGCTAGTTCTTAGTCCATGTGGCCTGTCTGTAGGCCATGGTGCATTAAAACCAACCAAATAAGAATGTATGTATTAAAAATATACTCAATCGTTATAGCTCAGATCATAGATGTAGTGGATCTATGCTTTTCCTGGCATTCTGTTTCCATTCATTTCTTATCTAAAGCATTAAATTCATATTCAACATGTTTTGTTTTGATTTTCTTGTGAATGTGGGATTTTTGTCCCGAGTCGATAAGTTCTTATCTGTGAGGACATAATAGGTTGGGTCAAATATTTAAGAAGAGGTTAGTGACGCTTTTTGTTAGAAACAGAGGCAAACCAGAGTTAATCATTCCCCTGCATTGACTCCTCTGCTCCGTTATGGCTCTGCCAGTTGAAGATACCTGATTGTTTCAGCCTGACGTGGCAGCTGAAAGGAATTACCCTCGTGGCAGGTAGCTCTGCTGGGTCCGCGTGATACAAAAGAACATGTTGGTCTGACAGGGAGCAAATGACAACAATTAAGCAAGAATAATAAGACAGATAATGAAGGCATAAAGGCAGAGAGGGTGGAGATCACCGCTATATTCTGCTGGCAGCGAAAGTAATCATTATATTTGTGCCAAGATGCTTACAGCTCAGAGCCTTAGAAATTTGCCTCATCATCTGGGACAACGCCCTTCATTTTAACCCGTAATGAACTGTGCATGTGTGTGCAAAGGTTTTCTGCATTATTTATATGTACATAGACAATCACTGCGATTCACAGAAAAGATCTATTTTTGCTCATGAATGTGCATCAGCAACATCTGCAGAATCACAGAAATTGTTTCCAGGTCTGTTCCCGTCTCTTCCCAACGCAACTTAACTTTCTTTACCCTGTTGATCGTTACAAATACATGCTGTGCTGCCAAGCATTGCTCAATTCCACAGAACCTTATTTCAAGTTCTAGCCAAGATCTCAGGATCCCAGAGTTTCCAAATACTGTGTGAGGTGTCAGTATGAGATGTGTTAATGTGTGTATGTGTATGTATGTAAAGTGTGTATAAAATGATGCAGAAGACATGGAGCGTATTTCCCTTTGATGTGACGGTTGAGCCATGAAAACATAATGTTCAGTGGTTACATTTTTCTGCCAACTGACGCATAATCTTTAATAGTGAAACAGGCAGATACAGGTTTATTCTGAGTCTTTTATTGTACTTCAGACATGAATGTACAGTTGTGAAACATCAAAATCTGAACATGGAGTCAGTTAGGGTTGAGGTTAGAGCTAGGGCTAGATTATGGCTGGGTTCAGGGTTAGGGGATGGGGTAGGGTCCAGCACTTTGGCCCAGACAGAATTATCTAGGTGGGGTGCCTTGATGACTCTTAATGACGTGGTCCCATCACTGTTCCTCTAAGAACATCCCTCTTCAACATTTCCTCAGGTCAGATGGAAAATTCCTGTTGAGTTCAGTGATTCCCTGATGGATGGATTGTATTTTAGTATTATTTCAAGTATTTAAAATCTTGATAGAGCTTTGCTCTGTGTACATATATGAACACTGATGATCACATGTTAACAGACATTGTCGTTAGCAGCAGCAGAGCTATAGACCTGTTCTTTGCTAGTATTCAGCTGACTCGATTGTTTATCTCCCATCAAGTTGCTGTTGTGTTCGTGTAAACTTCAGTCTCCTGAACGGTCACCTGGAGGCCCGGTGAAGCTGGCTCCTGGCCTCGCTGCTCATTCCACCGTTGCAGCACTAAAACTCCTGTTAAAACTTGTCCAGCTGACTTGACGGTGTTGCCTGCAGCCCTCTCTGGTAGAGAGACAACTGTCAGTGGAATAGACAGCCAAAAAACATTGTGGTGCAGAAAGTCCTTTATAAACGCTTACTGGTATCTTTTTAGAGCTTTAGGTACAACAGCTCTTGACTATAAAATCTTTTCAAGTCATAGTCCTAAATTTGTGATGCAGACAGAAGGGGATGAGTTCATAATACATCACCTGCTACATAGGTATTCAATCCAAAGTAATACATATGTTATGTAGATACTAGATGTGCATGTTGTTATGCTGAAATTGTTACAGCCCAGCTCATAGACTGTATGTACAACAAATGGGAGTGGAGACAAGGTGGAGGACAAAGGACAAATCAGCAACCGGCAACCGAACACACCTCCAATGCAGAGAGGGGACGTCACAAAATGCTGCTGAAATTCAAGCCGAACAGAATGTGAACTGGTGTCTACTTCCATCAACCATCTTAGTATTCAAGAAGGAGGGAATTTAATTTAGACTGATACCTGCTCCTTTTATTTCTTACTTTTCCAGCTTTCTGAAGTTGAAGCCAGTAATAGTGGGTGGCAGCCACACATGACATATTTGTCAACAAAAGAGAAGCAGGTACTGCAACTTATCATCAAGGTGCATTCAAATGTTTTTTTCATCCATAATTGCACTGTGATTAAATAAGCCATGATCCACCCATACAGGTGATTGTGCTCATGCTGCCTCCTCTAAGGATTCTCATTCAACTGTTAATCCTGTTGCAACTGTTTGGACAAGACAAACCTTTACCAACAATTATTAGTAGGTCTACATTTCAGTATCATCTGAACTAGTACATCACCTCCAACTTGAACTTGAGCAGGTAAAGTATCTGATCAGTCAGAACAACTGACAACACCTGCAAGGCCGTGCCAAGGTTTATACAGTGAGGATTTTTCAGGGTCATGATGACAGACAGAAATTGTTGCAGGGTCATTGATACGATTGTTTGTTTAACTTGTGTAGGAGGAAATTTCTGATGAAGATAAGTTTGTTGTCAAGCCAGTCTTACCAAAACATGATCATGGGTAGCCCGGTTTCTCCCTCTGCAGAGTCGAGGGTGGTCACACCAGTCTCAGATCACCTGCTGTCGTTTTCTCGCCACAGACCTCGGTCCCATTGGTTTCTTGCGTTATTTGGCTCATCTCTAGAATATGATTTCATAATGTGGTCACATTTAGTTGTTGCTCACCTTTGAAGAAAATCCATATTTCCATGCATGTGATCAATGTGAACCTGTCCAGACATAACCTCTGTTATTAGAAATAAAATCAAATTGACTTATTTCCTTTACCTTTCCTGGGAAACTATGAACCTGTAAACAGAGCGTTAGCAAACATTTTTTTATTATTATTATTAAAGTTAAAATTACACTTTTTGTGAATATTGCATCACGTGTAAATGGAGCCAACAACACGCTTGTGACACTTTTGTGTGTTGTGTCATTTGCGTGTGTTCAATCTGGAAGATATGAGAGTAACTGATATCAGAGAGATCTCTTGTGCACAGCGAAACTAGAACCAGGATGTCAGACTTAACAAAACAAAACAAAAACTTTAGGGGGTAATGAAAGACCTCTTTCAGCAGGGGCCAGAAAACATCACTTGACATGTTTGGGATGAAATTCCATGGATTGCTTTTGTTTCTGTGGGCTTCTTCAAGTTACTTTACATGTCAGAAGGTGTGTTGACAACTTTAAAAGTTACTGTCGAAATCATACGGGACAACAACATATCAGTCATCAGGTAAAAGTGCATTTAAGGTGGCGGTCCTTTCTGAAACCCTAGGTGAACTTCTCCAGCAGCTTTTGTCAACGTAGCTCGACCAGTATTGCCGCGTATAGGCGTTGCTTTAACTGCTTACATTAAAGACAATGTTGCAAACAAAGGCAGCCTTGCACATCACGCCATGCCCAGATGACATGTGGGGGGATGGAAAAGGGAGTCGAGCCAACAAAGCTGTCAAAACAGTCCACAGCACCTGCAGACTGTGACTTGTCACTCAGATATGCAGGGATCAGCTGTATTGTTCGCCTGGGTCTATAGCTTGGCAAAGAGATGCCTGGGCAAGACTCACCAAATCTGCAAAGCGTTCATCACCTTATGATCCAATGCACAGAAAGCATCTTGCAGGATTGTTATGGCAGTGCTCAGTCTTCACAGGCCGCATTTGAGCAGCAATCAGACATGTTTATGTGATGTGATCACACCCCTGTCATTCATGATCACAGTTTTTTTTTGTTTTTTTTTTTTAACGTTAGTCGCCCTCTGACATATACAATCAGGAAGTATAATATTTCTGAGCACAAGAGAGATGCATATCAGTCAGAGAGCTACTTAAAAGCAGAACTTCCTGTTACAAAATGTGTGTCATCTAGTTTTCTGTGAAGAGAATACTGTGGTAAGGACAGTAAGGTTAGAAAAATAAATAAACCTGATTTCTTCTTTTGACCCTTTATATGAACCAAATCTGGTCCTTTCTTTGTAAATTGCCAAAACTAAGTAACAGATGTGGAATTATATGGGCCAGGCTCAGGCCAACACTGGGGCTTAAATGTGTTTCTCATCTACAACCTCAGGTAATTTACTAGGAACACATGTGCACCTGTTTATTCCTTCAATCATCCAATCAGCCAGCAGCAGTGGCAGCAATGCAAAGTATGAAATCAGGCTTTGGGTTGTAATCATATCAGACACCAGGGGAAGGAGGAAAAACTGTGATCTGGCTGACTTATTTGATCTTTGATTTTTACACAAGATATCCTACAGAGAACCACAAACCTCCAGGTAAGAACGTGCTCTGTTGACAGAAACACCGTGTCAGTGGGAGAGGAGGCAGAGATTGGTTGTAACCACCAGAAAGGCTACAGTAACTCAGATAACCACTCTTTTACGACTCTTGTGAGCAGAAAAGCAGAACATCACTGGACAGTTGAAGACTGGACCTGATCTGGATCTGATTCTGCAGAGTCTTTGGTGTTAACAGCCTGAAACCATGGACCCAACCTGCCCTTGGGCACCAGTCCAGGCTGCTGCTGGTAATGGTGTGATGACTCATACAGTCGGTTGGCTGTATAGCGGTTGCAGACTGAAACAGTTGTCATGACAATAAACTTGGATGTGGTTGCCGATACAACACATAAATAATACCTGTTGGCCAGAATAGTGTGTCTCAGTACGTTTCACTGTGTCATGAAATCACATGAAGCCATATTGTAAAACTGACAAGAAAATTACACTCAAAAAACTAACAACATAAAAGGAAACATGTCAACTCGTGTTAAGACGTGGCTTGCAGGTGAACCACTGCTCCACTGTGTGGGAGGAAACAAATCTCTTCTTTAAACTATCCCGACTTGTTTTGCAGGCAAGAGGAACCAGGTAGGCAGTGAACTGCAGTGATTAATGATGATACAATGCCCAGAAATATTTTCACTAATCAATAGAAATAAGAAGTGTGTAGCACAGCTTGCAGATCACTTCCTGTCCTCGCTGTGCCTCATTATGCAAGATGCCATATCGCATAAAGGAGCCGTCGCCGTCTGTATGAATCCAACGCCTGACGCTGTGGGTTAATGATTGACCTGGTCATGACTGCACCAGGCCAATAAAGCCATTTAGAGCAAACGGCAAAGACAGACTTTCATTCAGAGCCAACACATACACACACACACACTTAAGTTTTTATGACCTTGTTGAAGCACTTTATTCTGTAACTTTTCATTAATCCAGTTTGATCTCAGTGTTCTCCTTGTGTTTGATAAAACTTGTGTAAATGTTTCTTTCCGTTAACATAAGGTCAGGAACTTTTAAAGGGACTTAATCCACATTTTAAATAAGATAATTATTGACTCAAGCAGATGTTTACACCTGCAGCTTAACCTCAGCTGACACCTCTGCTGCTACCTGTGATGAATGTTTTGCTCCGTCCTCCCTCATGATGGTTGGATTCCTTCATGTGCCCTCCCCCCTCTCATCCTCTGGTATAGTGCACCCTCTCGTGGCAGACATCTCAAATTACAATATACCGGGCAACAGTGACTCTACGCTGTAGTCACGCTGTATGCTGGGATCCAAAAGTAAAATGTGTCAATCAAACTACAGTCAACTTGTCCTGCAATGCTCCCAACATGTTTGAGTTCCTATTTCTATTTTGCGCAAAAAGAAACTTTTACACCACTTTACAGATAAACTGACATTATCTTCTATATTGTAGTTGAACCCAGAAATAGAGGACAAGACTACGTATGTTTTTTGTTATATCTTCTCATGAGCAGCTGGGTTCAGATGTATCACCTTCATGTCTAAGAAACAACACAGAGACATCAGGCTTTAAATTGCACCAAAAACATTTTTTATTCTATAAAAGAAGAAGGAAGGGAGGGGGAAATAATCACAACTGTACAGGGAGAAACTGACTTTTAAACACCATGAGTCACAGTATCAAAAGCTCACGTTTTCCTCACTGATCTTTACACATTTGTTCTGTACAAATACAAAAAAAAAAAAAAAAAAAAAAGAAAAATATTATTAATAATTGTATTATTATAATGATAAACTGCATTGCACTGAGTAAATATAGTACTGGCCCATAAGTTACTGCATTCAATAGAAAATACCTAGAGTTTCTGATTTTGCAGAGGAAGTGATGGTCATGGTGAGTTGAGGCACTCGCACACAGACGGACACAAGTCAGTGACGTCACCCTCAGACATGAACTGTCCCTCAGGTCTCAGCGGGGACAAAGACTCTTTTTAGATGTTGCTGTTTTCAGATGAACATTCCTGCTTTACACGCAAACAGAAGAGAATACCGAGGGAAAACAAGCTTTGCACAAAGCTGCAATGAAAAAAAAACACAACAGGAAGCAGGTAAAAAAAAACCAAAGCAAAACAAAAAAACACATGCATCATCAGTCTCCTGGCAACAACTCCAACACCAGTGAAGAAAAAAATAATCTGCCTGGGTCATCGTCAACAGGCTCTGAGCCGCAATAACTGACTATCCTTGGTGTGGCACTGGAGGTTTTAGTGTGTGTGTTTGGTGAAAAAACCAATTCAGCTGCTTTTACTGTTGGATAATGACACGTGTGCCGTGTGGAGTGAATGACAGGTTGATAAGATCAGTGTTGTTTGGGGGGTTGTTTCAAAGAAACATCAAGATAAATTTCCAGAGGAGAAAGTTTTTTGATTTATTCGTCCTGGTTCTGAGGTCGACCTTCATCTCAGTGCAGATGAGGAGTTTTTGTGTTTAGATGATCAAACTACCTGAAAAAAAACATCTTAGCCAGAAGTCTAATTACGAGCTTATTGATGACACTCCCAGTGATAAACAAAACTGTCAGTGGACGGCTGGAGAAAGATCGGACACAGAGCAGAGGCTAAGGGTTAGGACCCCCGCCCTGCAGCCACCTGTTGTGGCATGTCCAACTCTCAGTCTGCAACTGAATAAACTCCATCCACTGGAAAACACTGGTGCAGAACAAATCAATCAAACCTCTAGAAACTGTTCTATGTGAGCAGCACAAGTGAAATCTCACTGAGCTCTGTCGCACTGTGGCAACGGCAGATTGACATAGAGACTAAACTTTTACATGAGTTGGACACCATGACAGTGAGAAAACGGGACTTGAGCTGCTCCTCAAATGATAAAAACCAACTCCGTTCTCCGACTAAAAGGAACATAACGTCTGTCAGGACCTGAAGTCCTGCCTCTCTTTGTTCTCACTACTGTCTAGTTAGCTTCTGCAACACACGTGTTCCTTGTCCACCATCCTCATCTGTCTATAAATGGGAGTCTAGTCCACACTTGTTCATCCTTACTGAGATAAATCAAAGTTTATTTTGTTTCAAATGGGATAAAATATGTTAGCATGTTTGAACTGTCTTGTGTTTCATTTGGGGGTAAACTATAGGTAAGCTGGTTGTCTGTAGGCAACTAGAGGTTGGTTCCTGGTTCGTCTTTGCATCTTTGCATCAACAGCTTTTTGTAACTTTTAGAATAAAACTGACGTGATGAGTGTAAAACCGGCGATCAACTCTGTTCCCGTGTACATTTAAAAGACCTGACCTGATTATTTTCTGTCTTAACAAAACCAAAGTAAGAGAGTGGGGGAAAAAAAACTGCTTCATGACTTTGTGATATTTTAAACCAGGTCCAGTGCAGAAAGATCAAGTTTTGGTGTGATGATGATAACAATAATAATAATCATAATAAATCGATGCCTAATTAATCATTTTCAATGTGGTTTTTCAGTGGAGTTTTTTTTTTCCTCTCAGATCATTAATGTTAAAGGAACCCCACGTTCTCACACACCGACATGCTCACCAACGTCACTATAAGAAAACAAGAAGGCTACTCCATGCAACACAGGTGTGCACAACACAAGTGGGACCATTTTTTTTTCTTGAAGAAACTACGAAACAAATGCATTATTAGATTTGAAAAAAAAATGAACACATGATGAAACACTCTTCATCAAACCAACAGAGGAAGAAGAAGAAAAAGAAGATTTTTTCACATTATCTAGTCAGTGTTAAAAATAGAAATTCACCCGTTACATTTACTCTGCACTTTTGATTATATACATTTATGTACATGGATTTCTCTTAATTATTTGTCCTTAATGTCTTTATCAACAGTTTACAAAAGAAAGAAAATTGCAATTAAATGCATATACTCTTCTAGAAAGATGTGCTTAGTAACTATGTTTTTTGTTTTTTTCTTTTTTAACTTGAAGCAGAGGGGATGTTAAGAGAAATGGGGACATTGCATTGCTCTGCACTGCAAAAACCATTGAAGAAAATCCCTCAAAACAAGTGACTGTACTTAGTCCAGACTCTTGATATGAGCTGATTTCCTTCAACAAGCTTTTTTTTAAGATTTTAAACGAGATGCAGCGACTTGCTACAAGGGATTTTTTTCTTTTTTTTTTGCAGTGTGCAGACCAATAACCTATCTGCCCTGTTCATGGCATGCACTCAGCTCACAGGAAGCCTGCACATCCGTCTCAGTTATCACACTATGAAAAGTCAGATGTAAAACTATGGAAGCAAACCTGTCTCAGAAAATCCTTAAATTTGAAAAACCTGGGAATTTCTAGTACTTCTGTTTATTTCTTTTTTGCAGTGAAATGGTGTATGTTTTATTATGTTGATTTTGAACATCATCAAGAACTCATTTTACTGTCACTTTCAATGTTCACCAATTCTGAATAAAAAATCATGCTTAGAGAAACTGGATCATATATCAAGTCGCTATTCAATTGGGCTAATTAGTCATTTTTTCATTCTAAATTTGTGAATATTAAAAAAAAACAGTGAAATGAGTTACTGAAATGTTCAGTGAGTTGAACGGATGATCATGCAGAGTCAAAAAAGTTCTAATGGTTCAATGAACTGTGCTAAAAATTCACAGTCTTTTAAATTTTAAATTGTGGTGGGACAGGTTCGCTTCCATATCTTCCATATAAAACACTTTGCTCTCACTTACTAGCTTTTCAGAGGTGGTTTCAGAGGTGGCTTTGTTCAGTGACCAACAATCACAAACAGGCTTCTACACATCCTGACCTCCCTCTTTTCTCTTTTTTAACTCTTTTTTCAATTTAAGGATCTGGTTACAACCTACGGTGAGCTGCACATCAGCAGTACAACAAATACCAGCTAGTGCTCTACTTCTGAGTTCAGAACAGCGCTCGGAGCGAGGTCTGCGTTATGTTGCATAATCAAGTTCAGCCCAGATCAGGAGCTGAAAAACAGCCCCCTTAAGACATGGACACCATGGGTCATAGCAGGGTCACGGGGGGTCGATTCTGTTTCAAAAGATGTGCTGTTTCAGCTGTGGAGTTTAGCATGAGCTAGATGTTAGAGGGCGTTGTGTCAGAGGTTTTACACATAAAAACACGATTCTCTGTTAGACTTTATTAGAAGTTAGTTCTTTTTTGAGGCATTAAATTAAGTTGTGTTGCAAGCTGAAAGAGAATTGACCCCCCACCCTGGTAGAAATGCTAGTGAGGAGAGCGCTTACTTTCCCGTGGTTTAAACCCCAGGCACTGTGGACCCTGACAGCCCAACACAGTGCAACAAGGTTTCTCCCAGAACCACTGACAGACGGGCCTGGCCCACTGTGACGTCCAGCGGCGGCCATGTTGGCTCCACAGCTCTGTTGCTCCATGGCCATAAAAAGAGTGCAAATGGCTTGTTGTTGGGTGTTGCAGGGAGCTGAGACCACATTTACCCAACAGCTAAACATGAGCAAAAGAAAGCCGACCCTTTACATCTCTTCTGATATCGACAAATTCAAAAAAGAAAACAGCGCCCCCTTCCTGATTTGTGCTGTGAAGCAGATTTTCTGCCGTACGTCTCCAGGTGGATTACAATGTGAAATACTGAGAGGAAGCCTGAACGCCTCCATCTCTTCTCAAGGCGAGTCTGTGTGAAAATTAAAATGTGGTTCTTTTTTAAAAACTGCCAAACATGGCACCTTTCACTTCCTGCTTTCAGAGACTAAAAAAGAAGCGTGCTAACCGCTTGCTTTTGGAAAATTCTTTCTACAGAAGAGAGAGGGGGAAAAACAAAGCCTTCTCTGCTAAGATCAGGTTCTCACGGTCAAGCATTATGTCTCAATCAGTGGAGATGGTCACACGTCACAGTTGATCTTTGGCCAGACGTCTCCCCTGTCAGAGGTTCTGGTTTCGCCCTTACAGATTGACTTCGGTTATTAAGGCTCAACGGGCAAGAGGTAAAAGAACAACAAGTGCCCGGAACACACACTCGTAAAAATCTTAAATTCTGATTATGTGTTTGTCTCAAAACATGCACACTCACCCAAACACACTCACACACACACACACACACACACACATGAACAACACACGCAAAAAACACACACTCAGAAAAGCTCCCCTATTCCCTGCGTGAGAGTTTTACTTGTAATCTCAAACTTTTTGTGTTTCCTCTGTCTATTTCACAGCCTCAGAACACAACTAAAGGATCTGAAATCAGTACTTTAAAAAAAAGAAAACCAAAGGGTGCCATTCTGTTACAGAGTGCTGAACATGGCAAAGAAGAAAAAGAAAAAAATAGAACTGAAGGCCTTATTTAAAAAAAAACAAAACCAAAGAAACAGCAACAACGACGCATAAAAAGCAAATACTGTTATCGAAGAAGAACAAGAAAGGTGTGTGCGGGGGCAGAACACGCAAACGACAATAATGTGATTGATACAATGAAAACAAATAAAATCTTTATAAAGTTCACAGTCTTGTAGCTTCCTGTACCAGGGGAGGGGTGGGGGGGTGAGGAGTGATGGGGGGGGGGGGGGGTTGTCGAGGTTCAGAACAACATAAACTACTTTAACATCTTAGCATCAGACGCCTCAGATATGTTTTCGCCTAGAGAGGAAAAAAAGTGTCTGATGTGACTTCAGCCGCCATAAAAAAAACCTCACACACACACACACGCACGCACACACGCACACCACATATTACACTGATATGCAGAGTTGGGAAGCTTTTACTTTGAAAATCCACTGCAGTTTGGTCTATTTTAGGCTTTTTTCTCAAATGGTGCCAGTAACTTTGGAACCCCAGGACGTCAAATAAAAGTCACTTCATGGATCCTGAATCAGACAGAATTTCTGGACATAATGAAAACGACATTAGAGACCATCCGTCCCCAGAGAGGGGACTTTTTCTGGGGGGACAGGAATTTTTGGCTCAGAGAGGCGCTGGGTGTGGAGTTTCAATACTTCTTTTAATCAAACACCTTCAGGAGGAGGACTCCAGAAATCCATCACATATGAAATAGTTGTCTCATATAACTTTCCAACTCTGGATATGTACAGATTATTTAAAAAAAACAGAGCAGCTGAAGAAACATCTGTTTTAAGATTCCCCCTGTCCTTTCAGTTAAAAAACACACATTGTCTTCCTCCTCCTCCTCATCCTCTTCCTCTCCTTTGGATGGATGGATGCATGTGATGGATGGATGAACGTCCCTGCTGCTGGATGTCCTTCAGTCCATCCTCCTCCCACTGATGAGGAGACGTTATAATGTGAGTGTGGGGTTGGGTTGGAGGGTGGCAGGGAGGGGCGTCAGGTGGACGGTGGTGGTGGCGGTGATGACAACGTCTTAAAACACACACACAGAGTACTGAACAGACACATTCCTGATGTTCCTGCGATTTCAAGATGAAGAGGAGGAGGATGAAGGAGGTACAGCGTCTTTTGATGGGTCTTAAAACCCTAACATGGTGGGGGGGGGGGTTCAGCAGAGGTGAGGAGGGGACCAGGAAATAGTCAAGGTTCATGTGGGGTGGTGTGGAGGTGGGGGTGGGACACTGGTACAAGATGTGCTGTGAGGGACTTTTGAGACGTCATGGTAAGGAGGTTGGTTTGTGGGGAGGGGGTGGAGCTGATAGGGGCTTGTGGGGGTTGGGGAGGTCCAGAGTTTTCACATCATGACGTGGCGGCGGCGGTGCAGGGAGAGGTGGTCGGACCGGGAGAAGGAGCGGTCACACTCGGTGCAGCGGAAAGGTTTGATTCCTGTGTGCTTGCGGAAGTGTCGGGTCAGCTCGTCGGAGCGGGCGAAGCGCCAGGTGCAGCCCTCCCAGGTACAGTGGTAGGGTTTTTCTCCTGGAGGGAGGAGGCAGCAGACGAGGAGAGGAGTTAACGGGAAGAAAAAGAATAAGAGGAAGTGGCAGGAGGAAGGGAAGGGAGAGGAGGATCTGCGATCACAACTACATCACCGACTCAGAAATAAATCTAACGACCCGTGTAATCCTGCTAACAACAGACATGTCCACTTCCTAATTTTTTAAATGCTCAGGTCTCACCTGTGTGTATCCTCCTGTGGGCTTTGAGGTGGGAGCTCTTGGTGTAAACTTTTTTACAGCCTTCATAGTCACACATGTGGATTCGCCTCCTCTTGATGTCTGGCGAGTCAGGATCGACGGGCTCCAAGTCCATGACCGACCTGAGGGAGGAGAAGAAGAAGAAGCCAGTGATGCTGATCACTGATCACGACACATCGACTTCCAGTTTCAGCTAGAAACAATCCCTCTCTCAAAACTTCATATGTATGAATATTTCAACTTTAGCATCACCTGCAAATTAAATCAAAACAAAGATATTAAGGCCAGAAGTTCGAGATAATTTTATAAATTAACCTTAATGTTTCTCTATTAGTCTGATTTTTTGTTATATGCACTCGTTTTCTATTCAGACACCTTTTTAAAAACTCATTACACCAGGTTTGTATTTGGAACTATTCCACCTGACTGTTGTTGTGTCTGTCGTGAGGCTCAGGTGGATTTGAAAGTGATGCACCAGGGGGCGTCAGAGAGTCACACTGTGCTCAACGCAACTGCACAACTGCCTCCACTTCAGCATTTCTGTCTCTCTCTCTCTCTCTCTGTCTCTGTCTCTGTGTTGTTGATTCCTTTGTATCTCTTCAGCCAGTCTGTGTTTTATTCTCACACCAACAACGCAGAGACCAGGACAAACTGAGCTCCCTCACTCTCTCGTGTGTCACTCTGCTTCTCTCTCCTTCTCTTAAATCAGTGTCTGCAAAGTGATATGATGATCACAGTGTAAATAAAGCTGATTTGAAAGAAACACTGCTCCCCCTAGCCATTTTACAGGGAGGTGTGACGGCAAGCTGCATTACGTAACCTTGTTTACACCCCAGTTTTGGGACAGCCCTGCCCAGCAACACACACACACGCACACACACAAGTATACTCGCACAAACAATCTTCCTCACACACACACACACACAAAAACCACAAACACGTTTTCACTCTGTTTGTATTAAACAGTCTATCTCTTTTTGCTTGTGTCATACATGCACACACGCACAACTGCTAACCGCACCCAGAATTTCTGTTACAGTCAGACGACCTCACCCATTGGGTGTGGCAGTAGGTCAGTCCTGATCTAACTAATGAACACACTGGACATACACACACACAAACAAGTTTGCACAGCTATACTTGTTAGGACACTGCACTGACTTCTATTTGTTGTGGATAGTTGCCTCACCTTGACCTGAGCTCACTTCAACTTGGCTGACTTGTTTTACCTTATTAGGACCAGGCTTTGGTCCACATGAGGACCAATGGTGCCAACGAGGTCAATGTTTACACCAGAGGAAGAGGTGACAAACACACACAAACACAAATCAGCTGGTAAGAGCCATCACTGACACACTAACCTTCAATCTGCAGCTTCACAACCTTTCAAATGTCCAACCTTTGCTTGAGAGGACCAAGTGTCCTCATTTATGAAGTGTGGATTGAGCAGATGTAGACAGGCACACACACACACACACACACACACACACACACTCCACACATGCACACACTTGTTTCCCTGTGGTACAGCCTGGGTGTCTCCAGTGTGCTCTGCTGTTACAGAAGGGTTATATAAGGTTATATAAGTGTCCAGTCATGGCAGCACTATCACTGCAGTAATGTAATTAGTCAGGAGGCTGCAGGCAAGCAGGAGGAGGTTCCACACAAGGACCGCATTTCCCATAAACCTTGCTGAGTGTTATCTCTCTCTGCTGCCCTGCTGACTTGTATCATGGACTTTTGACTCTGATGACATCATGCGTGGTTTATGGTATTTATATCGTGTCAACAGTTTTACAGATGGATTTATTATAGAGGGCTGGGGATATCTTTCTATTGTTGTACCATGATAGGCCACTGGGCCAAAGGCTGACTCTCCAAGCCATATCAACATGGACTATATTCTTATTTCTTGCCCAAGAGTTAGGTGAAAAAATCAATATTATTCTCAGTGCACAGCTAAAGGATGTGGTTTGGTTAGCTGTGCACAAAGACTGGGAGCAGCCTGAGAGAAAATGTCTTAAAAGTCCCATATTTACATTTTTCTTTGTTTTATTTTGAAGTCTTAATCCATAAGAAGATATCTGCGTGATATTAAGAACCATCTCAATGTTGTTTTATCATTCCTCATTCGTGACAACAGATCAATATCAGCCAATCAGATGAGAGGCGGCTCTGAGCCTTTCTTCTGACTGGCTGACAGTTTTCTGAGTGATCCAATTAAAATAGAGCAGATTTCAGGTAAAACACTCAGAGAAACAAATGACTTAATGATTAAATGTTGGCCGCTCATTCTATTGCTACATTTTCTCTCCATCCTCTGCTAGTGCAGGAATCTGGACTCACCTGCATGCTAATGTTTGAGACCTGCACATTAAAGCATCACTTCACATCACCACTAGTGGTCAAAATCACAGTGCACCATGAACACATGGTGTGTCTATGAGGACCCATTTCTTAGTGTCGTGCTCTGAGCTGAACATCAAAAACTCCAAACGTTGAGAGGAAACCTGATACTACGCCACACGTATTGCATTTGTACTTTGTTTTTTCATGCACAAATATTTTATTAGTATACATAAAATCACATAACTGTGTGAAAACAAAGTGTTTTTCAGTGTGCGCTTGTGTTGCATGGACTCACCCTGCGTCGAGGCTCTGGGCGCTGAGGGAGGCCGATCCAGACTCCGTACCGCTCTCTGCATCGCTGTCACTCTGATACTCCACTGGAGACGTTGAACCTGGCTTAATACGAACTGCAGAGAGGACAGAACGGGGGAAGAGACAGAGAGGAGGGACGTGAAACAGATACAGCGGTGCAAATAGGAGGAAATTTAGACAGATGGAAAGAGGGATGGAAATAAATTGGCATGAGACCAAGCAACAGAGAAAATCAGGGAATGAAATTAGGAAATGGAAGAAGCAGAGCACGGAGAAGTGAAGGAGCAGAAGAAGAACAGGTGGGGGTGGGGGGTAGACAGACAGAGGAGAACAGCAGGGGGTTAATAACTTCTTAAACGCCATGCCTGGATTCTGGCAAGTTAGCACGACAAAGACTTGCTCCAAGTGTATGTGTGTGTCTGTGTGTCTGTGTGTGTGTGGCAGTTAGGTGTGATCTGCTGGGCTGCAGGACTGATGGATAAAATTTTCCGTCTGAACCCCCTCCCCACGCTGCCTTTCTCTGCATGTCTCCTTGTTTTCTACATCTTCTCTCAACATCTCCAAACGTGCTCACTTCCTGTCCTCCTCCGTCCTCCTCCCATCTCGACAACCTTTCACAATGTCAACGCGGAGGGAAGACGACGCGAACAGATGTTAATGAAAAATATTCGGCAGAAGTCACAGACTACGCTAATTAGCAATTAACTGAGAGATAAATCTCCGGAGGCTATCGGGAGTCTCTGCTGGTTGTCCTCAAGTTTTGGAAAGATGTGATGAATTCAAACTAGTTTTTCCACCAAGGAGGGGAAGTTGTGCTTTCACTTTTGAATCCTGCATAACTGAGGATAAGTGCCCACAAGATATTTTCTGTTGCATTCTGGGAGATCTGGAAGTCAGATCTCTCAGTGTGGGATCACACTTGATCAGAGGATATGTGAACTTGCTACATTCACTCCAATATACAGCTCTTTCAGGTCATTTGTTTGGTCTCCCAGTAGAACATTTACCTGCAAAAGGGCTGGATGTGTTTCTTTTTATTACAGAGTGAATATTAGCCACTAAATGTTTGCTCTTGTTGCCTCATGTCTGCAGGATGTGTGAAGAAGCCACTGTTTGCTAACAAGCTCTGTAATGCTGACCTGCAGAGTGACTTAACGAGAGGTTGAAGAGCTTGTGTTTTGCTGCCTTCCCTCTGGTTGAGGCCTGTTTCAGACGAGACCACACCCAGCAACAGTAATGTCACAGTGTCAAGGAGCACACCTGTGCATCACTGCAGCAAGATGAGACGTTACACCACTGAAGGTCAAAATTCTCAGGGGGCGGGGTTGAGTTACTCTTTAAAAGGTCAATGCTGTGTGTTGGTTGTTTGCACTGTTCCAAAAAAGAAAAATGCAGTAATGCAGGTTTTAACTTTTAGATTTAAATAAGAATTTGATTTAACTCAGATTTTATTTGTTATTTATTTGTATTAAAAAAAAAGCAAAGGTTGGGTGGAGAGGACTTTTTTTTCCAAATTATTTATGGGTATGTTCTGGAAGCAGACGAGCACACGGCTCTGTTGTACACTGGGCGTATGTGAAATCATAGACTGTAGCAAAACCTGGAAGCAGCGTAACTGAGTTGCATAACTCAGAAGCTCCTGAAGTCACACTGACTGATATGATGATGTGATCATTGATTTGATTTAATTACCTTGAATTAAAACCTGTGAAATATGAGTAATCGAGGTGGTACATTGTGATATTGCCAAATAATCTGCCAGGACTCATTTGATGTGTATAGTCTTTACATCTGCCCGCCTCCCCCCGTCTCTCTCTCTCTTTGCCTGCATGTCAGTGTCTCTCGCCCCCGCCTCACTCCCTCTTCTCTTTTCCCTAAATTTGCAGTCTGACAACTTCACAGGCTGCAGCATTACACAAGCTAACAAAGGAGAATTTCTGCATCAAAATCAAACTAGAGATCAATTAGGTCTGAAAACATTATGAATGAAAACAAGAGCGTCTCCCCCTCCTCCCATTCCACCCCTTCCCCCTCCTCCTCCTCCTCTATCTGCAGGAATGTGGCAGCCATACTGTTCAAAGTCCGCCGAAGGCTGGAGACAGGGAGGAGGGGTGGGGTGGCTGGAAGGGTGACGCAGGGAATTTGGGTGGAGTATCTGTGTGTATGCGTGTGTGTGTGTGTGTGTGTGTGTGTGTGTGTGTGTCTGTGTGAGTGAGGAGGGTCACACACCAAAAGAAGTGTTCTTTGTTTCTGGAGACAATTAAGCCGCCCCCACCCCTCTCCACCGCCACTGCAGCCTCTCTTTTTCAAAGGCACAACGACCCATCTCCTCTCCTCTCGACCCCTGCACCCTCTCTCCTCCCCATCCTTCCTCACTCAACTCTCCCACTACCGCTACCCTCTGTCTGCTCCTCACCCAACTGGTCTCACTCTCTTCCTCCATCTGAATCTACCTATCCAGCCCCTCCCCCTCCTCATTTTCTCTCCCACACAGCAGAGTCACGGCACAGGGAACAGAGGACGTCAGCCGTCTGCTGCTCATTCTCTTCGCAGGTAAAGAAAGTATCAAAGTTCCCACCATCCCCTCTCGCTCTCACTGTTTCTCCTCTGAGACACAGACACAAACGCCCGTCTGTGAAACGCAGCAACGAAACAGCATTTTCATATGATCTCTGGACAGGTGGTTCCTCTGTCGACAACTGAACCGTCAGACTACTCACTAGATTAGGTGATATTAGATTACATCGGCTCACAGGGACGCTTGGACGAGCCCTGTGAGGAAACTGCATCAACAGTCACTGTGCTAACTGTAAGTGGCTGTATCACTGTGCGATTATGACCCAAACTGTCCCTCGTTAAACATGTTTACAGCGACTTCCTGATTTAACTTTGACCTGCTGCGCTGCACTCTTTCCTGTTTACTACTTCTATAGAAACTGTGGCCAAAGTTGTGAAGATAAGGTTTAAAGCAGAGAAATACTTCAGAGCATCACTCTTTTTTTTTTTTGTTTATCTTTAAGTCCAGGGTGTGTCGCCAGCCACGCCACAGCGCTGTTAGGTGTGGTTGCAGGTGCAACACTGTGGAATAAGCTGCTATTCAGCCTGGAATGAAGGTTACTCCTCAGCACCAAAACAATGCTGTTTCCACTTGCCGAAACACGCAAACAAGCAAAGCTGCCAAACGTGGTTTCAAAAGCCCACTTTAAATGGAATCAAAACCTCATTAAATTTTGTGAGGTTTGATTGAAAGGGGAATCTTAAGAGCATAATCTGGATTAGCAGAGTTGTCCAACATGATTATTTACTGTACGCAAGACACAACTGATCCCATGTATTCAATAAGCAAACAAAATTCCAGTGACTGGCACACCTGTTACCTGAAGAGATTCCATGTGACTTCCTCATGAATCTGCTTCAGGTGAAGCCAACAATGTGCAAACCATCAAGGTAAACGGAGGCTAACCTGAGTTAGTGGGTAGCTTTAACCACCGTTTGTTTACTTTCTAATTCTATATGTGGTATTTCTTTGTATTGTTGTTCGGCAGTGAAGATAACAAAGAAAAATCTATGGAGGGAAGGTTTGTACAAAGCTTTGATCGTTAGTTAACATCATAAAATAAAAAGGGGAAGGAGAGGGAGAAGGGGAACGTACGATGAAAACTGCAGCAGAAACAAGATACGGTGAATTTGTTCTCTATCAAATAAGGAAATTCCTCTTTTTCTCTCTGTTTGCATCACCAGTGTGCACAGGTGACATGAACACCTGTGTGACCTGTCGACCGACCTTGTCAACTTCACTACCCTTGTGAAGACAGCAATAATAAAAGATGTGGTCTGGAGTTGGATTCTTGTATGTGTATAACACATATTGCCTGCTACAGTCTAATGGAGGCACCAGTCATTAGTGAAGTGGCAAATCAATGACGTGTTTCTCTCTCTCTCTCTCTAAACCCATCAAGTCCAACACCAACTCATGGTGGGAATATTGAGGGATTGCGTCACTGTATCAGCACCATAAGCAGTGAGTGTCTGGTCATCATAATCATAACTCAAGTTAACATAATTCAAGCTTAACAAACTAAATTGCTATACATCCAGAATTTCTAATATGGCTCCAACAATCAGGAGCAAGCTGTGTGCTATGGGAAAGAAACTAATGAGGCAAATTATGACACAATAGCTGGACATCACAGACTGTGAAGGTGTGAGATAGAGTCTATTCGCCTCTCTTGTTTACATTCCTGAGTGGAGGCTGCACTGGTCTGGGTTTGTACAGAGCTTGAACTGAACAGTCTTTACTGAGGGACTTTACAGCAGTTTATCAACGGGGCGGAGGCCCTGCCTCGCCAGCCTGCCTGAACAAATGTTGAGCTTCCCCCGTGTTTACTCAGGGAAAGATCACGCCTCCTTTAACCTCTTTCTTCGTCACTGTTGTTTAATCGATGGACCGGGGTGTTTAAGACGGCCCTGACGTGATGACAACAGGACACACTGTGACTTTAAAGTGATTTTTGTTGACCTCCTCTTCCCCACTTTCTACAGAACTGATCACCTTTTCACAAACCTAGGACGCCTGAGGATGGGAAGGTCGTTCAAGTGCATTGCTCAGGTAGAGGGAGAAAAACAAATCGCACATCATCAGTTATTCACAACATGTACAGCAAGTTCCTGTTTTGATTTATGAGACATCTTGAGACTTCCCCCTGCAAAATATCAGAGGATGGAATCAGCTGCTGAAACACTGACAGCTGAATTTCAAGCAGGAACATCCTTTTTTCTTTTTTCTAAACCATGTGTAACATTTCTTCTTCCAGAAGTTTCCTCATTTTAAGTGAGAATATCAATCATCTGGCACATATGGAGAGCATCCAGAGTGACAAAGATAGACACGCAGACAGACAGCGGGCCTGACATACCGCTAACCACAAACACATGCAATCCCCCGTCAGGAGACACACACAAACACACACTGTACTCCTCTGAGATCCCAGAGCTGCCCATAAAAGACGGTGTGAGCAAGCGTAACCGAGGCACTGAGGAACAGTGGTGTGTTTGAAAGTCAAAGACAGGAACAAAGGAGAGGATAGGTCTGGTCATCTAACAACCATCACAAATGGCCTTCCCTCCCCTCACTCATGCATAGAAATAAAGACGCTGTGAATATTCATTGCGACTTAAAGCAGCTTCCTGCCAAGTGTTTGATACTGTACAGTTTTCTCTGATCTTAGCAGCAGCAGCAGCAGTCTGCGTTCCTTCTAGAGTACTGGCACAAATCCCATAATGTGCATCACTGGCAACCATAGGATGCATGGGGAGGCCCTATGGTGCAGCACAACAACAACAACACACAGCATATGAGGCTCCATAGATAAGACAGAAATGTGGATAACGTTCTGTTGAGTTCTTTGTGTAATAGTTTTGTGTTACTGTGGTTGATTATTCAGCTTTTTAAGCCATGACACACATAAAGATGTATCTTTAAAATATTATCTTTTAATGGCTGAAGGTGACAGAGGAGGAGGACACAGTACCGCCTCATCTGAAACACAGCACCACTCACTGCTGCCTGTGGCCAGATTTATAGAGAAAATTATGGAGGTCGAGGTTTGGGCCTTTTCACATTCGGATGGTGTCATGTGGATTTTGCATTTACATTGACACCAGTGCAGCTACTGCTAGTTAGTATGTGTGCTTTATTTAATTAGCTTGTTAGTATGTAAATCTGTAAACCAACAAGCCTGGCTCCAGACCTCTGATGTGTTTTTTGAGGTTTTAGCCAGTTTTGGTGTTGGACTCATTTAGTGTATTTAAGATTAGGGTCCTCATCATCATCATCATCACCATCATCATCATCATCAACAACTCACCAGATCCTTCTGAGCGCCCATCACTGCCTATGAGCGGGACTGTGATGGCTGCCGTGGCGACGCCGTCGGTCGGCATGGTGGTGTAGACAACAGGCAGCGACTGCACCACCACAGGAATGGTCTGCAGCTGGCCAACCTTGCTGGGCATGCTGACCGAGGGGATGGTGTGGATGACGTGCAGGATCTGCTGCCCGCCAGCGCCCTGCGTGGCCAGGATGGAGCCCGGAGACAGGACCTGGAAAAAAAGGAGGGAAGGACCATGTGAGATGTTGTTCTCATCATATCATATATAGCTTTCATCATATGCTTCACTATAAAAACGGAGGAGGTGGTAGTTACCATGGAGCCTATCGATTGTACCGCCGAGGGGACTGGTGTGGCTGACAGGCTGGGTTGGGTCACAGCGCTGCTGGGTGCAGGGTTGACCGTGGTGCTTGTTGTGGAGGCGGGGAGCGAAGAGGCGCGGGGTTTGTTCAGGGATAAGTCGACAGGCTCGGTCTGGTCCTCCGCAGGGCACTGCTGGGGCGAGGAGGGCTCTGTCTTACAAAGTGGAGACTCAGTCTTCACTTCAGGTCTGTTGGCTGTGGACAGTCGACCACTACATCTGCCTGCTGGAAAGAACGGGGAGAGTAGGAAAAACATATACGATTAGTATATACTATACTTTCATAACAGATATAGTCAACAACTTTAAACCAAAGATATGCATTTATTTATGGATAGGAAAGCCTCTCTTATAATATGATAACCCAGGTTTGATTTCAGATTTCACTGACTCCTGAAACTGGCTGAGTCAACTCACATCCTCAGCTTGAGGGCACTCAAGAGTTTTTCTCTGACAGGACAGCACAGGCCTAATTTTATTTGCAAACCCCTGTGCTAATTAGACTGATGTAATCGTAGTTAAGTGGGGCATGACAAAAAATGTTGATACACGCTGCTTTATTGTTTGAGCAGCCAGCAGGAGCTAAACTCTCCTGCAAAAACGACATGATTTTATTATTTTTACCGTGGGATACGACATCGAGCTGGAGACATGCAGGCCCAGGACACATGATACTGATACTTTACATATTCTATATATTATACAAGTGTGAAGCTGTAAGAGGTTATTTCAGACACTCAGAGAAGTGAAAGTTGTGACAGTGATAAGGGGACAAAAAAACTCAAGCCTCTGCATGTTAAAAAAAGGTGACAAAGAAAAGTTAACTACAACTCCCAGTGTGCTTTTTGTTACCAAACAGTACAGCTAACAGCTCTGCGGCATTGCTCTGAACAGCTGAGCGGCTTAAATCACTCCAGTCTGAGATTCTGGCTTCATGTCAGGATGAAATCATGATTTCAAATTTGCCACAGCTCTGATTCGCCTCATCGACTAACATTGTCTCCATAACGACAGCTGCTGAGGCTCATGGGAATGACAGTATTTACACCAATTATCCAAAACCTGATGTCTGACCTTATTGTTAAATTATCCATGAGACTCCTACGTTTGTCTCTTTAGTAATATATGGATATATTTCCAGAAACAAGCCCAGCGCTACTTCATCCTGACTAAGTACTTTCACATAACTTGCATCAGACTTTTTCATGCTACGCCCTGGTTTTTCTCGGCCTCCTCTGAGGAATGGGGCACCCTGCTCGCCACTGGAGCCACCCAGGGCTCAGCTGCCATGTAGCTCGAAAGCACAGGGAACAATGGCTGCTGTGTGGGACACTGGGGGGGGGGGGGTTAGAGGAGACAGAGAGAAAGAGAGAGAGACAGATAGAGAAGGGCTGGGTGGGTATGGAGAGAGACTGGTACAGACTGAGAGAGAGTTTGAAGAGAGACAGGAGAAATGGAGTGAGAGAGGGAGCAGCAGTGAGCCTCCAGTCCAGGACTTGGCCCCCATCCAGTTCAGCTGAGCATAGCTTGGCTCTGGGTGAAGAGGAGAGGGTGGAGACTACGCTACGCCCTTTTATCGGGTCGCACAGTTCAGCTGGAGGCTGGGCTGCGTGACGGTGGGTGAAGACGCAAATATGACTGGTAAACAGTCTCCTGCAGTCGGCGTTCATTATATATGCAAATAAGCACCGTTAGAGGAGCATATCAGTGGGTTTTGCATGTTTTAGTGCATTAGAGGCAACGTTTTCTTGACTCTCCACAAATGTGTGTGTGTCTGTGTCTGTGTGTGTGTGATGTGAAAAGCCTTAGAAACAGAACCTGCACCAAACTTGGCTGAGATAAGAAGGAAATGGAAAATGGAAAGAAAAGGAAGAAGGTGAGAGGGAGCTACTGACGACACACACACAAACACACAAACACACACCTGCACCACAACTTGGCTGACAGTAGGAGGGATATGAGGAGCTGTTACTATGTAAAAAGGAAAGGAGAGGAAGAGGAAAGGAAAGGAAAGAAGGAGGGATCAGTGAAAGAAGAGGAAGCAGGGCTGTAATGTGATTATAGAGACACATCCTTAAAAAAAGAGGAGGGGGGACTGAACAGAAAATCAAGTGTGAAAGAAGTGAGGGAGTGGGTGAGGCAGAGAGGAGAGAAAGAGACGAGAGAGAGGAAAAAAAGAGAGTGGGTGGGAAAGGCCTAGTGTTGCCATGGAAACTGGGAGCTATCAGCTGACTCCATGTTTTCCACTCTTTCCCCACCCACCACCAACTCCCTTCCCTTTCTCTCCCAGTCCGTTCATCTTTCCATCAGTTAACCAACCCCACTGCCTCCACCTCTTCCTCCTCCTCCCCCTTCTCCCTCTTTCCTTTTCTCACATTCTCTCTATTCTGAACACACCCCTTTTCACCTTTCTCTCCCACACCCCCACCTCTCCCTCCAGCATCTCTTGCTCTTTACATCAGCCACACCTTTGTTCCTTCCTACCTCACCCTCCTCGTCAGTTTAATTTCCACCCACTCTCTCTCCCTCTTTTGGTCTTCCATTTGTTTCTTATCCTCTATTTTCCCCCTGCTCCTCTATTTTCCCCTTTTTCACAGTCGCTCAGATTTAACTCCCAACTCTTTGAAAAATCCCCAGAAGAGGAGTCTGAAAGGCTGACGTCCTCTGGAATGAAAAAAAAGGACAAAAAAAGGAAAATCTCACTGGACTCCTGCAAAGCTCTGATCACTGAGACACAGAATGAGAAAGGAGACAAAAAAGGGAAGACAGAAAGAGAGAAACTTCCTGATATGAGGTCAGACTGATTAGCTTAAAAGGGAGGATGTATAGCAGCTCATTACCCAGTGGAAGAAAACACTTGACACTCTTCACACTGAACCACAGATGTTAATTTTGAGCCAAGACGAGAGGACACATCCGGCTCAGTATCAGAAGGACGTTTTTTTTTTTTTTTTTTAAATACAAGAGAAGTGATTATACTGCGATTTGACTAATTTTGTGGATTGTAAGGAGCCAAGTTAGCCTGGCCGAGCACATTTATGTGATTAGCTCTGGTCGCAAGACAATGCAGCCATTTAAAAGCTCCATAGTTTACACATTTCCTGTTTTATTTTGAAGTGCTGATCCTTTACAGGATATATTTGGGTTCTAAGAACCAAAACACATCTTGGAGTCGTTTCACATCTCATCTCTTCGACTTATCTCCAGAGCTTCAGTAGCAACAGGTTGTGTCAGCCAATCAGAGGAGAGGAGGTTGTGAACCTCTTTTCTGATTGGCTGACTATTTTCTGACAACTGAATAAAAATGTAGCAGATTTTAGGTAAAACAGTCAGATAAACTAAAATCCACAAGTGTTAGATGGTGGGTCTGGTGGGCAGGGCTGGGTGACTGCTTTGTTTTGACATCACAAAGTTACAGGAAGTTCCGACAGCTCATTTTATGTCTGAGTTTCTGAATACATGCTGTGAGCATCTCTCTGAGGAATGAGGCTTTGATAATTTAACAGTATTCATATAGAGCCTAGACCTGATCTATAACCAAAGAGCACATGAAATCTATCCTTATGCAACCCTCTCTGTATTTCCCATCATATGCAGTATATTTTGCACAGTCCATTCTCCTGAGGTCAACCCTCAATTTACTGTTTTGTTCACTGCAAACAACAAATGAAATTTTGAACTGGTGTCTTAAGGCAGCATAGTAATGATATCACATAACAAAATATTTCATTTTGGACATCTCCCTGGCCTAATTCCTCACAAATCTTTATTTGCATACCAACAAACAGTCCAACTGTCTCTGAAGCAAAATTAATTTGCATTTTTTGTGAGTCAGACAGTGGAGCAGGGCCATAAAACAACTGTCTGTGAAACAATCACAACAATCTGTGAGAGCTGGAATGCAATTCACCTTAAAAACAATAAACCTGATGCAACAGGAAAAAAAACCCTCACTGAGCTGAGACACATAGCAGTGGGTCTTGCCAGAGTACTCTGCTCTCTCCCTCTTGCCCTTCTCAGTTCAACTGCTCCACCATAAAATGGGTCACCCAGTCTTCGCCTTGCAATTAATTCATGTGATCTCTGAGTTGAATAGAGGCGGGTAGCAGCTGTGACTGCAGTGGTGAGAGAGGCAGGCAGAGAGAGAGAGAGAGAGAGAAAGAGATGTAAAACATCCAAAGGACCTCAATCATGCTGATAAAGTAATAAGTGATTTACCGTAGCAACACAGTCTGATACTAGTCACCTCACATGCCCACAGTCAGTTGTTTACACACGTGCAGTATGTGAGATCATAGCTTATAATATTTGTCATATCAGATGTGCTAACTGAACCCTGATCATTGCATCACTGAACCTGTTTTATGTGCCTCTGCCGATTTAACAAGGGGTTAATAGGTAACACTAAATATGGTGGCAGTGACAGGCTGATCACACCCCTATGTCAACAGACACATAACTTATTAATGGCACCTGCTATGACAAGTGAGGCCAAGAGCAACAGCTCCCTTTAACAAACTCCCCTTAAGAAATAACCAATAACCATTTTAATGGCATACTATTCTCATATGGAGTGTTTGAGCTTGTTGCCCCATCAATACAGTTTGCTATAGAGTTCCTATAGGTAGATAGGAGTTAACTCTGTTGAATAAAATAGGTTTTGTTGGTCACAAATGTCTCTGAACTCTCCTACAATCCCATGATATAATATGACTTATTTCTTCAGCTGTAAAAACAGCAATATCCAAGTTCTGGTCTGATTACTGTGCTGCACTGTCACAGCCTCTCTGCCTTTCCACTGTTCATTTATACATAAAGCAATCATGTAAATCTAAAGCAACAGCAACAAACTGACGACCGTCTTGAACATCTCATATTTCAGATCTTTACTGTTTTGCACGTGTCGGGGGAATTTAGTGGATATGCAAATGGATACAGGAAATGGGGAAAGTGCCAAGTCATTGCCCTGGGTTAGAATTAGCCTCACCTACACTGACATTCAGTGGAGAGTATAATCCTGTGTAGTTAAAAGAAATTAAAAACCAAAAAAAAGAGGCTACACAAAGTAGAAACTGAAGTCTAATAGACTTTCAGTCCGTGCTGCTGTTGTTTTTTCCTACAGGAAGAAATCAATAGGTCTGGAGGTGACACAAACACTGCTGTGACTGTTTGTATATGTGAAAGGTGAAGGGGGGGGGGGGATCCAGAGGGAGGTAAAGAGAAAAGAGGGATGGGTGGAATGATGAGAGATGAAGGGAGAGACATTAATTTGCTAGGAGTGTGCACATGTCAATGTCATGTGTGATCAGCGGTACATAATTAGGATTTTTAAAGGCTACGTATGTGCGCGGAATTTATATGTGCATGTGCTGCATGTGTGTATGTGCTGCAGGACGTGGGGCGTGAAGGCAGATATGGACGAAATAATAAAGACATGAGAGCAAAAACAACAGCTGGGGGAGATATTAGCCACGAAGCACACCACCCCACCTAACACACACACACACACACACACACACACACACACATGCAGCTCCACCCCCTTCTAGCCTGACCCAACCTAAGAAACACCAACTGCCCCCCACCCTGTGTTAAAGGGTAAGTCTACTCCTCTCTCTCGCTCCCTCGTTCGCTCTCTCTCTCGCTCTCTGTCTCTGGTTCACCCACCTGTCAGCAGGCGGATCCCAGCACAGTGCCTGCGTTAGCGTCGGCCTAATGTTACCTAATAAGAGTTGCCAGTGTTGATTTCCTTGGTGCTTAGTAACCTGTCCGTCCATCACAGGATGGCCTGACTCTAACCTTAAAGCGAACTCTGCCAAAGCTGCAGTCACTCATTACAGAAGAATGTGCGCTGTTACTTCAGTTTTCCACCAACACAAAACGAGCAAAACATATATTTCAATACTCAGACTTTAAAGATTAAAACAAAAATAAGAGAACCTGAATAAAAAACATGTTTCAGGGAGGAATCTAATTAAGAGCCTTGATGTCTAATTATGCATCTGTAGCAAAGAACAACATGTATATTCACCTTGTAATTAATGCAGCCCCTGTACGTGATTTTAGCATATTTAGGCGTAATTAGCAGATCTTTTTTTCCTGAATGGTTCTCTAATTAGAGACGTTGTTAGTATTCCGCGCGCCTGCCAATGAATAAATGCTTCATTACAAAGCTTTAGATCTTTCGCAGTCATATTTCAACAATGAGAGATCCTTCATCTCGCACAGAACTGACCTGAGAATGTTATATATCTTTGAGGCACGAGTCATTTGTCCTTCCTCACCTTCAGTTACTCACAAACGCAAACAAGAGAAAAAGGGGTTCGTTACTTTGTCACTTCTGACCATTTTATAAACTGTCAATAAAGAGAAAAAAGGAGGAGGGAGCAACAAAAGTGAACAGGATGCCATTGCAGTTTACCTTTCATTTTCACTTCCAAGTAAGTTCTTTACATAACTGGACTGAACTAGACTTGTTGAAAACCTGTCTAGCAACGCCCCATCTGCAATTACACATGGCTTTCTGGGGAAAAAGCAATTGTTTGGTGGTGGAGTCTCATTATTCCTCAGTATTTCATGAGAATAACTCAAAACAATGTTCCTTGTTAAATGTATTTTTCTTGGCGTTATCAAGAGCGTCCCTTACAACTGCTTCATTTATGTGTTCCTTCCTTTTCCATCATATTACTCTGTGACATAATGACCACGTGCTTGAACTTGTTGCATCCAGCTGTTTGAATATACTGTATGAGTGTAGGTTCAGAGAAAAACAGTCTGACTAAGGCCCCGTCCAGACGAAGATGGGGCTTCACCAAAAACAATCTTTTTGTTGTTTGTCTTGAATAAAACCTCTGTAAAGACGGCACCGTTTCCAGAAATATCTGCGTACACACGGATCCACTGAAACGACCGAAAACACTGTAGTACATTTGCCAGGCCTGTGTGGAGAGTGTGTGGCGCTGTAACACTGCCACACATACACACAAAAAAGAGAAGAGAAGAAGACAGAAAGCTCCCCGCTGTATTCAAACTCCACACAGTATAAGTTGATTAAATGTTGACTGGGAGTCATGTCAGTGTAAATATGACGATTTGTGATGATTTAACGGGCACGATTCAGCCGCAGTGCCTGGGGGAGCCGACACTAGTCTGCCATTGTTGTTACATTATGTCCATAGACTTGTATATGTCAAGCAGTGTGATTCAGGTTACAGGTTAGAGCAGTGGGGGGTATGATATCATCGTTTCAGAAAATATCCGTTTTCAGCATCCACACGAAAACGCTGGGGTGGTGTTTTCAGATTTTCTCACTCTGGGACCCGTTTCCAAAAACTACTGGTTTCACCCCCGCAAAACACCGTCTTCATGAGGACCCAACGCCAAAACGACAAAATACTTATGTGGTTTCACTGAAACCTGTCTTCTAAGCTCATGGGCCACTGTCCTCAGCTGCCGCCTCATATATGCAAAAATTCCTTAAATCGGTTTTCCTGAAGTGCACCCTCAGGTCACTCCCAAAGTACTACGATCAGTTTCCCTTTGCTCCCTTTACAAATACAGCATCACACAACTAAAACCAGACTGTCAGCGTTCGACATCGCTGAGAAGATCATATTCAGTGTCAAAATATCAGTCTTGCTTGGGCTAAGCAAAGCCCAAGCAATTCACTGGTGATGAAGCAAGACTTTAAGACTTAGACAAAAATCTATTGTCACTCTTTTCAACACTTGGCTTTTCTCAAAATCTTCCCTCCATCACTTAATGTCAACAGTGGAGAGACATAAACAGGTCTATTCACCTCAGTAGAAACAAAAACCAGTGTTGAGTCTGTTGACATGTCATCTCAAAATCACTTTTAATAAACAGAAAACCACAAACGTTTCAGATCATCTTTCAACACCAGTGATGTGTGTTGGATGTCAGTGTCTGTGTACACCTCAGCTCACCTCAGGAAAGAGTCTGTTATTGTTGGAACCAGGTGAATTTATCTCACCATGTCGCAACTCCACAACTGAGTGTCCATTCGCAGCTTGTAAAAGAGACCGGGAATGGTTCTAACATTTCTGTCTGTATCCTGGAGCTCTTTGAGGACAGTGCATTCAAAACGTAATGCAGACTAATTACATGTGTCTGCTATTAGATGGCGTGGGTGTTTTCTCTGTCACACAAACAGAAAATGCATGGCTTAGTCTCTAAAACATGAGCACTGACAACGTGCATGAAATACAGCTACACAGACACAGAATTAATGGACAAGACATTGCTTTCAAGAAAATAAATCATGAAAAAAAATCATCTTACCTAATGATACCTGTTAAATTAGCCTGCAACATGGTAATAGAATGAGATAAGGACTAAAGTGAATGTGTCTTCTTGATTGGAGGAAATGGAACTGTTACAACTATTCCCAATCTCCTCATTCACACTTGGTGTCTGCAGATGAATTTGTCGGTTTCATCATCCATGTTGGAATAAACATTCCCGATGAGAGGAAAACGGTTGGTTACATGGTGATCCTGCCTTTACAAGGATTGATGAAGATGACAAACTGCAGCCATTTCCACAGAAATGCTGTTGGGACAGTTAAACAACCTCAGAAACCATCTCCCTTTACACATTTCCAACGCTGTAAACAAATATCAAAAAGATGCTCTTTTCACTAGATTCTGTTTTATAATCTCAATCACAGTGGAACTAGGCGCCCGCACACACACACACACACACACAGTACACCATGAATGGACGAACTGCCCTTATGCCCATGCATGGTGGTGGCATTTAATTTATCACATATATCTGTGAGACATAACTGTGATACCTCAATAATCATTATTAAACATCAGAGAGACGATTAATTATTGATTTACAGTTCTGATATTGAACTTATTGGACTGTGCAAAGTGGCCTTGAGATTAGAAAATCACTGGGGAAATAAAAAGGATGAGAAAGTTCATCACTTACACTGATTTAAAATTTAAAACGAAACACGTAAACAAAAAAATTATTGTCACTATAAGATTATGTCTCTTGTCTTCAATTTAATCTTCTTATCATTTCAGCCACAGCTGCTTCTAGAAAACTGTTTGCAGGTCTTATCTGAAGAATACATGAGCTGCGTACATCTCCCGCTCTGCCTTCCAGTGCAGCCGCTCACAGCAATGCGTTTGCACTCTGATGGCTGATGCCGTCTCCTGTGTTTCTGCAGGCCCCTCGCTCATGTTGCAATTCCCCACAAAATAACACGGAGCGTCCGTCACTGCACAACGCGACTAAGAGCAGTTTGTGGGTAAAGTTGCAGGTGAAATGAGGTCAGACAACAACAATAAACTAATCCAAGATGTCACATTCGACTCTTTTGCTGCCACAATCTCCTTAATTCATCGAGCGTCACCTTTGTTTACGTCATGCAAATTCCCCGGTGACAGCTAGCATGACCGGGCCCTTCCTCTGCTACATTGTGGACATTCAAATTCTCCATGTACACTGTCAGTGCACAGGCTTAGATGTAATCAATGCTGATCGCAAACAAATGACAACTTTAGAGTTGTCCCTCACCTATAAGTTGTTTTGGATAAATGTTTCTGAGGCATAAGTCAATGTAAATGAAGGAAGCAAACACTATGTATAGGTGGAACTGTGCCTGCATCTCATGCCCTGCAGCTTATCTAGAGATTTGGCATCTTGCCTATTTTTCATGTGTGACACATGCGTCTCACAGCAAAGGAAGACAAGGTAAAAACCTGTTGATGTCACATTGACATCATACCAGCATCACTGCATTACAAGTGACACCTTCCACTATTGTTTTCTATGGACCTGAATATGTCACATTTACAGTCTTAAATAAATCAAAAGAAGACAAAATCAAAATGTTTTCACATGCTCTCAACAGCCACAGTGGAAGGTGGGTCAAACCTGAAGTATGCGTTGAGGAGGAGGTGGGGTTGAACAATAACGGTGTAAAAATGGTGATAACAGCCTCCAGCATCTCCTTGGAGGACATTCCTGGTGTTGCACTTGTTTGTTCCAGCTGTGTAATGAATTGAAAACATGGTGTTCAAGAAGCCAACATTGTAAAGGTGAGGGGGGAGGGGCTTTCTGAAGCTACTGAACCAGCTGACCGGCATCTTAGTACTGCAGCAGGAGAGGCGATCCAACAAAAGCACCATTACTCATACATGTGTGTCATTTCATTGTGTGCTCAAGACGAGGTGATGTGTGATATCAGTGTTAAACATCGGTCGACTTGCTTAATGGACTGGTCCATTAGCTCTGAATAAAGTCACATCAGCTTCCTGTCCCAAAGAAGAGCAGCTGTTTTTTGTTTTGTTTTGTTTTTTTTTACTTCCTGGAAGCTCCACTGTGGAGGAAGTGGGCTGCCAACAATGACATCATCATCCTGCACCAGCAGAGGAAACTGCATCCGTCCAATATCTGCAATGCATTCACCTCCTCTCCCCCCACAACATCTCTCTCTCTCTCTCTCCTCCCTCCCTGCATCCCAAAATTGTGAATGTGCTGTCCTCTGAATGGATTGAATGCTCTGAACATAGGCACGCACAAGCGCACACATGAACAGACGCACGCACACACATACACACACACACACACACACACACACACACACACACACTGACTAACACTCATGCTAGCAAAGCCCTCCTGGCAAAAGCACAGTAAATAGGCCTCTAACCTCTTATGTCTCTCATTCTCCCTCTCACACACACACACACAGAGTAACAGAGTGCATGCACATGTGTGTATGTGTTGTGGCCTGTCTTTGTGCATGACTGCTCCTGTTTGCTGGAGGACAACTGACTTGTTTATGTGCATACATCAGTGACACACACACACACATGCACAGAGGACCTCATTGTGTGTTTGTGTGTATATGTGAGACAGAAAGAGTGAGAGAGGGAGACAGAAAGAGATAGATAGAGAGAGAGAGAGAGAGAGAGAGAGAGAGAGAGAGATACAGGGCTATTCACTGTGCTGTGCTGGCAGGTATTCAGTGTGTGTGTGTGTGTGTGTGCCTTGGCTGAAGTGGTGAGTTAGAAATGGAGAGAGAGGGAGAGCGAGAAGGGGGCAGGGAGAGAGCAAGAGGTAGCGAAACAGAATCGGAGAGAGTGAGGTGGGAGGGTGGGGTTGGGTGGGGTGGGGGTTGGAAAGGTGGAGGAGGAAGAGGAGAAAGAGGAGGAGGGTGTGTGTGTATGGGGGGGCAGACTACACAGTCTTTTCGGCAACTCCCGCCAGAGCTGTGGTTGCCATGGTGACGGGGCGAGCGGAAGCAGTGCCTCCCTCCACATATCCTATTAGGACGAGAAGGAGAGGAGAGAGAGAGTGGAGAAGGAAAGAGGAGACAGGACAGAGAGAGAGAAAGGGGAAACAGAAGAGAGGGAGAGTGTGCTGAAAGAACCAGAGGATGAACAATGGCGGGAAAGAAGAGAGATGAGATATGATAAAGTGTGTGTGTATCAGAGAGAGAGATTGAAGAGAGAGACAGTCCAACTTTTAGAACTAGAAACCAATAAACAAGGCCGCAGCGTGACCTTTGACCTCGTCTGACACACAGAAAACAAAAGCTGAGTTGTATGAACCAGCCACTCTGTTCAAGCACCTCCTCCTTTCTCTTGCCCTGGTATTGACTGACCTGCTGCTCTTGAGCAAGGCATTTCCCTCCACTGCACAGTGATCGGCAAATGTGTCATTCAGGACACCAGACCGCCTCCCCTCCTGAGCTCAAGAGCTGTTTTCCTCTCTCATAAGTCTGACGTACAACCGTCTGTGACCTCTATAGTGTTTTCTGTGCTACACCATTTCTTCTGTGACCCCATGCGCTGTCTGCAACAAGCTCTCTACCTTGCAGGAGGTGCTGTTGGGGGGGGTCATCACTCAAAAGACACAAGGAGACACAAGTCCAAACAGAAAACTGGAGACTCCTTTATACAATGCTGCTACTTATATTCAAATGGATAATCGATTAATAATAAAAGTCGATCATTCCACAGTATTTAAAGACCCCAATCACCTGGTGACAGACATATTTTTTGCATTTTATACGCTAAATAATTAATCTCTAAACCAAGAAAGTAATCTGCAGATTACAAATAATCGTCTTTTAGTCTTGGATGTGTTGATGATCCACACAAGTCATACAAGACATGTAACATTAAGTAGGATGTGAGGCGTTTAAGTGCCTGCAGGTTCCCAGTGGAGCGAATACCAGGAGGATCTGCTTCCTGGAGACTTTATCTTTGGACAGGAAACTCCACTCCCCTCTGTTCGAGGCAGTCACAGAGGTGTGGTCAGCACACACACACATGCACGCACGCACGCACACACACCCTCTGCTTAATGATGCCTTACGCAATACTACTCCACCCAGCCCCCACCCTTTACTAACCCAAACCACACCATGCCACAACACAACACAAATGCACTTACACACATGGGGCTCTACCAGCCCCCTCCCCCAGCCCTCGACCCTCAAAGCTCATGTGAACACACCGACATTAAAGCTGTTTTCGGTCTGAAATCTAAGATGTTTTCAATGAACGAGGAGATTATTTTTGCAACAGCAGGTGAATTACAGGACAGTCTCCACCAGCTTCTTCACACCCTGATACCCAGCGCTCCAGCCTGACATTAGATTTGCTGTTTGTCAGATCTTGTCGTCAGCTACATAAATGATAAGCTGAGAGGGTTGATAAAAAAATGAATCACTGAATCAGTGGAAACATGGCAAATAAACTTTCAAAGATATGAGTATTGGTATAATACAGCCAAACAGTTACAGTATCCACAACAAAACTAAAAAGCTGTTCATATTACGTATGTCAATATTCAACAAATTATGACGTTTTGGACAAAATTTAAGGGCTTCTTTAATTTTTTTGAGAAAGGCTGGCAGAAACTTACAATGTGTTATCACATTAGAGTATAGTAAATTTCTTTGTTGACTGATGTTGCTGTCATCAGAAACCCACACAAAAGTGCCAGTGATAAATTTAAATTTAGAAGAGGTCCAAGTATTAAGCCTTGGGGAACTCCACAAACCATATTGCTTTTTGTATTTACATTATGAAACATTTATTATTTCTAACAGAAACAGACAATGTTTGAATTGTGTGATGACAGATCCCGCAGGCAAAATGTGATTGGCTTCTCAGTGTGACTGGTGTCACGTCAGGTTTGATCCAACTCTATCTGTTGCCTTAAGGTAAGGTTTGAAAATGTCAAAGATGGAGTCGGCACAAAATGAAAACATGGGGCAGCTCATATATCAAAACAAACCAGACATTATTGTTTAAAAACTGCTACATGCTCAACCTTGGTGAGATAAGGTTTAGAAATTTGTTTATTCCCAGTCTTTACACTTTCCAACCAATGCAGAGAATGAACACTAATCAAAGTCACAGCTTTGCATCAAACCAGTCAAAAAATTAACATTAACTAATCAACATTATCTAAATGAGGAATGACAACTTAAGTAAAAACTGTCAACTTGAAGTAAACTAAACTGAATTCATCAGCCTCTTCAACTGCAACAGAGTTCTTCTCACTGCTATATAAACTATTAAACGTTTACGATTCAATTATTTCTCCAAACACTCTTATTTCCACACAGAGTTGCCTTGCCTTGGAGGCTTAGCTTAATTCCTGTTTTAAGCCCAGCTTCAACCATTACTCACAAACACCAAAACCCCCACTGATGCTACAGCACTCGACTTACCTATTAACTTCACCTTCAGCCTCCCCTCCCAAACACACCACTCCCTGCTAACAGCCACCTCTGCCTATCCCACATTCTCACAAACCACAAGCACCACACGCCACTGAAGGTCTGTGCCCGGCTGCCAGCCATATGGATAACTATAGGCCGGAGGAATCTTATCACATGGTGTCATGAAAGTTCCTTGGCACATCTCGAGGTAACAGGATAATAAACACCTTCCAGTGTTGCCGTGCATTCACTGTGGGTCTAGCTAACCGTGGCTAATCAATGTTATCACTGTTTTCTCTATAAGTACAAAAAGGGGCCAGAACAGTCAATTTGACAGTTTTGTGAACACCTGTCACTGCACCAAGGTGAAGAGTTGAACCCTCTGACCAGAATGCCACCATTAATAAAGCTCCTGGAGTAAAGATGTGTAACCACTGAACCACAATATTCATAATTTTTCCTCTACCAGCCTCTAATATTGATTTCCAGAGGACTCAGGATGTATGGAGGACTTTCTCTGCTGGCCCTGGATATGCACTGGAATCTAGAGGTAATAGTTGCAGATTTGATTAGCGATGCAAAAATGCCGCCTCACTGTATTTATTTATCATATTCTTAAGTTTGAGTATTAAAAATTGCATTTTGGAGCCTGTGGTGAGTATCAGCAAGCCACCTCAGGATGAATAATATGTTCTGGTGTTAGTTTTGGTGAGTGTTTTCATTTCCAAGCCAAACTCCCTAACAGCTGATGTTCACCAGTTGGACCTTTATGATCAACTGAGATTTTTTTCTTTTCTATTTTTTTTCTTGGGGGGGGGGGGGGGGGGGGACTTTTTTTTTTCTAACAATCAGTTAGATAAAACAACTGGGACAAAACCCAAACAGGAGGCAACACAGAGGACCAATTAACAGCTGCCCTAATCCTGCAGTGCAGCCTGTCCTTATCTGAATGTCCACACCCTCTCCACCTTATATCTCACCTCTCTGCATCTGCACTTTTTGGTCATATCTCTTCAACATCAAATCATTTCTTTTTCTCCCCCTATCTCCTCTCCTTTCCCACTCTGCTTCCTCTTTTCATACCTCACCCATCAAGCTGTCAACACCCTTCCCTCCTTCCTCC
Source organism: Caranx ignobilis (assembly GCA_021432705.1). Lineage (NCBI taxonomy): Eukaryota > Metazoa > Chordata > Actinopteri > Carangiformes > Carangidae > Caranx > Caranx ignobilis. Next base: position 9,486,961 of record MU269980.1, read on the forward strand.
ATATCTAGGCCAGGTTAATGGCGCCTGTGCCTCTGACGGGCTTCACCTTATCATTACTGTTCACACCCATTATTCTATATAACCTCCTCCTGCTCCCATTATAACAGGATACATGAACCCAACAATCAGCTCAACACTGCAGCTAGAAACATGTCTGTGACCTCAGCACTCCTGATTATCATCACCCTGTTCAAACCACACACACACACACACACACACACACACACACAAGTATAACCCAAGCTTAACATCATTTAAATCCAACTTATGGAAGTTTCTTGATGCTGTTACATGTTAGTGTACGTCAGTTCCGTTTACCATGTCTATACATGTCCAATTATAAATAGGCCGCAGACATGATAGCAGTTAAACAGGTTTTCCCAATGTCAGACTTTTTACTCATACTGTAATTGAGTAGCTTGGGGGATTTAAAGGACAGCTTTCTGTGTCTGTTTTTGTTATGAATATTTTTTTTTTTACTTATCAGCAGGTATCTGGTGACCCTCCAGATTCATCACAGGACTCATTGTCAGGATCCACTGGTTTTCAAGTAGGCCATGTTATTTAGTTAGTAGTAGACAAAAACACAATATTGTTTCTGAATTAATATAACAAGAACAAATGAACTGAACTATGATTAAATTTATACCAAACTAACCATAAGCACAGCTACAAAGTCTATTAAGGATGGACTCCAATTTGGAGCAATTATCAGCTCTGAAAGTCTGAATTCACATCAGTTGTACATTTGTCAGGACAGAAAAGGAACAACCACATCATTATCTATACCTGAAGTGTTGAAGTGTCTTGTTTGTGTGTATTCCTAATAGTGTCTGAGTAGGAATTCATTATCTTCAGTCATTACAGAATTTGATCATATCATTATCTGAATAGTCAAAGTTGATTCGATTTGATTGATCTGCTGTAGTTTCAAACAAAGTAAATATTGACGCCAAATGCTGAAAGTGCAACTAAACTTTTGCTCCTCTGGGAAAATGCTGACGTTGATTTGTGCTGCTCAAAACCTCAGACAGTTTATCTGTGAAAATAAAAGAAAAACAAGGATAGGATAGGATATCCTCACTGTACAGATACTCCCTGATGCTGTGTAAATCATTGTGCAGCTCCATGCTCCAGACAAAATAAAATAGTTTGATTGAGATTAAAGCAGCCGATGTGTGACCCAAGCCGGAGTTTGGTTTCTAGAGACGCCTTTCTCCTCACACAGCCTCTTGTGAGGGCGCTTTGGTGCTGCCGTGGCCTCTGACCTCCTGGCTATTTGTTTCACGGGCCCTGTTCTACCGATACGCTCCCTGAAAGTCAATCAGGGTGAAAACAAACAAGAGGTCAACTTCACTGCTTCAAATGCAAAAAAACGCAAATGTCAACACACTCTGCGTCATGTGAGAGCGAGTAAAGTGTTTGTCCTTAAAAAGTGTTTTATGACTTTCAACAGTTTTTTTCCTGTCTGGATTACCTGCTCCTCCTTCCCCTGGTCCTGCTCCCTTATTTTCCTCGCTCCATGTTGACAGAGCAAAGAGTCATCATGATCTTAATATATCCTGTCATCTTTATATATCCAGGGAAGCCAGCCAGAGGTCACGAGTCTTTTTTTTTCACTTCACGTTCTCACAGTTCAATTAATTCATTCACTGCTGCTGGAATCCCTGGGAGGTTAAAAGCTTTGCTTAAAGGCTCTCCAGCAGGAAGGTCTCATTCACTTTTAATGTCCAAAGATTTCCCACTGGTCTGGGAACTGCTGAACCTGCTGTTTAAGTCCTATAGAATCAGCTCCCCCCAAGTTAGAAATGTGCTAACATGGAAATCTGAGTCTAATTGATGAAAATACCAAACATGCTCCAGCTGTCAGATCAGAGAATTTTCCACTTTCATTATTTTGTAACTTGATATTTTTAGGACTTTTGACTGTTGACTGCAGTAAACAAGCTCAACAATGATGTCATCCAGGCCCCTAAAAAAATGCAGAAGGCATTTTTTAAAATTCTCTGACCTTTTATAGACTATGCCATTGATTAGTGAACAGGAAAAAAAAGATCTGATCTCCAAAGATAACACAAGGCATCGTTCCTTCTTCCTGGGAAAGAAGAGCTGAGCTGCACAGGAAATGTGAAAAAGAAGAAGAAGAAGAAGAAGAATCTGCTTTAGCTGCACCACGAGATCACAAATGGAAAGAAAACTGAAGCTAATTTTCATGACAACTACCTCCACACTCCTCCTCTTCCACACCAATGCACCACCACACTCAGCCAAATCCCACTCCTGGCTCACCCTCATCCTCCTCTCACCTGCTTCTCTGTACATATGTCCTCTATCCATCAATTCTACTCTTGCACTCCCTTCACTCCATCTATCTCCTGATCTACATCCATCATCCCTTCATCCTTCATTCTGGACTCCACCCACCAATCCACTGCCCATGGTTCCCATTTCACCCCGTCCTTCCCTTCCGATCAGTCATCCACATCTACTCTGCTCTCACTCATAGGAAACCTACAGCATCTCGTTCACAATCCAATAGCAGCTAATTCTGAATTATTACGTGAGGCAATGACTGACGACTGATGAATCTGTGTCACGGTGATGAATTATCTCAAACACTCACATCACAGGGCAACATCCTCCAAATATGAAACTAAGACACTGGTAAAGGTCGAACAAAGCTGATAAAAAGTAGTTTAATGTTTATATAACTCACGAGTAGGATCCAATTTCACAAACTAACAACTACAAACATGATTTCATATTTTAATATGCAGCTAAAACTCCTTGTTTTCAATCATCAGAACCAAAACACTGCAGCTCATCATGTGTTTTTTGACCCGTCAGTGAGGATTTTCTGTGACTGTCCCTCAGCCAGGTTTGTTAAAAATATATTTCATTTAAATCTGATTCAATATGAGATCGTTTTTGATCTGAGTCTCTCTTTTTACAAAAAAATGTGGCAGTAACAAGTTTCACACCCAAATTCCAATGCACGAGACGAGAAAGTCGAAACTCACAGCTGACCTTTCAAAGAAGGTAAATACCTGGGAGTTGTCCTTCACATTGAACACACACTGCTACCAGCCGCAGCACTACACCGAACCCTGTACAAACGTGTAAAGCTCAGGAGAAATATTGACAAGTATTCACTGACATGTTTGCACTGAATATTGAGCACTATGGTGCATGTGAAGGGATTTAAATGGGATTGTTTCCTGAAGAATTTATGATTGGGACATCACTGGGCTGTCGGCTCATCCTAAAATAATGTCTAATGAAAAGAAAAAATGAAAGAAAAACTTAGATTCCAGCACACTGTCAAAAATGAGTTATTATAGATAAAACCTCTGAGTAAAGATCTATGTTTTGAGTCAAAAACAAAAAAAGCTGAATAAAGCCAGATAGGTCAGGATGTGACACAGACAACAGCTGTACATGGAAAAATCCACCTCTGGTAAAACAAACACAGGGTGGTCTGGTTAAAAAAGACAGAAGCTGAACCTAAGTCAACTTTTTCGGCTGAAACAAAACTTGACGTCACAGAGATTTGTCATTTCCAACGCCCCAGTACAGACTTGTGGTAATGTGAGTACTGTATTTCTACTGTTTACCTGGTGATCGAGGAGCCGTGACGACCTTTAAGAGCAGTGAAATCCCTCCTCATAACTTTATAAACCGTTCTGCAGGGTTCTGGCATCTGATAAGACTCTTAACCCACAGATCTGTTACTTTCCTAGATTGTGTTTCATCGTCTCAGCAGCGCCTGAAACAACACGCTGCCACCAGCACAGCCCACAGTGGTTGTTTTTTTTTTTTTTTTTTTTTTCAGTGCAGCTCTGTGTTCAGTCTGAACGGCCACTTCAACCCTGGTCAGATAAAACATCTTAAACCAGTCACACCAGCCTATAACATGAGTTTCCCTGTGCTCCATGTATCAGTTTCAAATTGTTGAAACTGAACAAACTTGATATCCAGACTTGTATAATCCTACAACAATGTTTGTTCCTGATATTTACACTTCTTGTTTTGTCTTGTCAATCATTTCTGTCCATGATGAAAGAAGCAGTCAAGTGACGGGACAGGTTGTAAACAAGGCCCCGGAGCGCAGCTGAAACGTGTGTAATAATAACCTTAGTGCTCCATGCACAAGAGGACTGGGTGTGCACAACTACAGCAAGTATGTTGGGTCAAAGCTGAAGCAGGGAAGTGTCGGTAAACTGTGTTGTTTATTTAAAAAAACACAGTTTGGGTAAATAATCTACAACTTTGTCTTCATTTTGTCTCTTTAAAATCAAGTGATGTGAATGATGCTGTCTCATCTACACAGCACCGTAAGATACTGAAACATTTTCATTTTAAATTGCTGTTGTCCAAAAGACCATTTTAGTTCATCTCCATGCACTGTAAAGCACCTGAAAACAGGTCACATGACCATTCAGGTAAACCGGAAACAGGAAGTCACCTGCCTACTCGACAAATGGTTGTTTAGTTACAGAGAACGAAGAATGGTAATGGCAAAAAAGCGCCGAATGTAATTCGTCATCTACGTTGCTTCAAATGAGAGGAGGCTCCGTCTGGACAGATAAAACATGACCAGGACTGGAACAGAAATGAACGCTGTATCTAAAGTCTCGATTTCAATGACACAAATCTGGAGTTTTCAACTGAACGGTGACTTGAAAACAGTAGTAAATGTAGTAAAAGTGACAGTTTTAAAACTAAAACATGCTAGTGTTGGTGTCACCGTGGTGTGAAGTGGACGCCATGCTTCTGCCTCCATGTTTGCTGCTGGATTTGAAGATACAAGACCAAATCCCCAGTTTCCAAGTTGGAGTATATTCTATACTTAGTTAATCACTGAGTCATTCATTAAACCTGGTGACAACATGATGAGTATTAACTTCCTCCTCCGGTGTCTGTCTGATTCTAATCCTGCATGAACTCACCGTGATCCAACACGCCTGATCGTGATGCCATGCCACACCTGCCCACACCCACCTGACTATCATACCTCAATTTGCCCATCAACCCTTCTTCTGCTCCACCCCATTTGCTATAATCATTTCACCAATCAACCGCCATCCACCCTGCCCCTCCTCACCGTGCACTCCATCTCCTCTGGCTCTGGTTTGATCTGTACAGAGGGCATGTCTGTCTCGCCCTCCTCCTCCTTCTCCTCCTCTTTTCCTCTCTTCCTCTTCCTCAAAGACTTCCTCGCCACTTCCTCTCGTTCCTCCTCGCCTGATTCCTCCTCCTCCTCCTCCGGCGGCGGCTGAGGCCTGGTCACAGGCTCCTCCTCCTTCTCCTCCTCTTCCTGGACCGCAGGTGGCAGAGGTGATGACGATGGCAATGGCGGCGCTTGCTGCTGCTGCTGTTGTTGTTGCTGCTGCTGCTGTTTTCGGGTCAGGGCGCTCTGCTTGGCCGGGCTCCTCTGTTTCTTCTGGGCGCCGCCAGCATTCTTCTTCTGCTTAGGAGTCGACTGGCACTGCAGAGGAGGAGAAGAAGAAGAGGAGACAGAAGGTAAGAGGAGGAAGGAAGGATTGATGACAAATAGGAGAAGAAGATTAGAAGGGAGGGTGGGTGGGTGGAGGAAGGGAGGAGAGTAGGTGATAAGAGGGGTAGGTGAGGAGGGAAAAAAAGGGGGTTGGGGGGTGGGGTGAACAGCAGAGAAAAGCAGAGGAAGAGGGGGGAGGAAAGGGTGAGAGCAAGGTATAAGAAAGCCAAAACTTCCAGGGGGAGAGGGTGGAAGGAGGGATTTGTTAAAGGATTTGAGAAGGGAGGGAAAGGAGGGAGGGCAAAAAGAGGAAAGAAATGTTTAAAAAACAAGAGGAGAAAATATAAGAGGACAGAAGAAGAGAGGAGGAAGTGGGGTAGGAAGACAGGTGGGAGAGGAAGCAAGACAGGAAATGGCACGCTAGAGTTTGGAGGTAAGAAGCATTACCTCTGAAAGCCAGCTCAAGAAAAACTCCCCCCCTCAAAAATCTACCAGAGAGGAGGGAGGGGGGCAAAAAAAACACACACATACACACACAAACACACACACACTCTATTTAAAAAGAAAAGATATAGATTTGAAGAGAGAGAGAAGAGTGAGAGAAGGGAGAGAGACAAAGGCCTAATCCTGAGGCTGCCACTGAGGGAATGAGAGCGAAAGAGAAATAACAGAGAGAGAGAGAGAGAGAGAAGAGAGAGAGAGAGAGAGAGCAGGGAGGAGTAGCCGTGAACTGACCCCTCCCTCCCTTTCAGCAGCAGGCAGGCAGACACACCCTTTTCTGGAAGCCGAGCAAGAGACACACACACACTCAGAGAGAGAGAGAGAGTGAGTGAGAGAGAGAGAGAGAGAGGTGTGGGGAGTGCCAAGGCAGAGGGACTCAACTAACACACACTTGTAGTAATGCAACACACCCCTTCTCTTCTCCTTCTCCTTCTTTCTCCATTTTCTCTGTGTCCACTTTCTCTCACACACATTTTATTTCACATTTCTACCACAACTGCAGCTACAAAGAAAACTGTGAGAACTTCTCCAGGGCAACAGTGTTGACAATATCCTCACATGTAACTCATCTAGTCAGAGGTGTCCTCTGAATCCAGCACTGAGCTGAACATCTAGTTTACATGACACACTGATCATCACAATCATCAGGTGTTAGTACCAACACCAAAACTGAGGTGCAAACCCACAGTTCATTCTCTTCACTTCTAACAAATGCTGACTACACACAGTCATACAAGAACTTAAACCTAATAAAATAAAAACTTAAGCTATAAAGAGCCAAAAAAGTGCAATACACAGCACAATCATGTAACAATGAAAGGGTAAAAAAAAACATAGTGTGAATTAATCCACTCAACAGGTCATTATAAGCAATATTTCACACCAGTCTAAACTAAACTAGACTAAATGATTATTTGTCTGATTGACTAAATGTTACATTTACAACTAAACATATCTTGAACAAATGGTTTCAGTCCTGAAATGATTCACAATAACTGATATAAAACAGACAAAAACGGCTAATTATCACGTCTGTGATGCTGGAAACACAACCAGAGGGTCTTTGTAAAATGATCAATCAGATATCAAACTCGGACTTGATTCATTTCATGTTGATCAATTATTTGATAAATCAACTAATCAAGATACCTTAAATTGTTATTTTCATTTTTTCTCTCTAACTTGTCTTGTTTCCGCAGTAACACACACACAGCTCATCTTTTATCGGTGGACCACCACTGGGTTGTGACCCAGAGCATGAACACTGCTGTTTTACACAGGTGGAAGTTGTAAAAAAAAGAAGAAAAAAAGAACTTCTCCTCCAATTCTTTCTTTTTTTCTTTTTTTTTCATCTCAACGTAGTTACAGGCGACACTTCAGTGGAATTTTGTAACAGTGCGGTTTCAGAGGGAAACTCTGACTGTGAGATCCGTTCGTCAGCACCTGCAGCTCCTCGGTCTCAAACGTTTAACAAAGTTAAAACACATTCTCCCGGTGAAGGTGGCTGTGAGGCTGAGCCTGGACACGCTGCAGGACAGTTACACATGGCTGAGTGTCGGTGGTGTCGTCCACTATGACTGAGCATGACCTCATGACCTCACACCTTTGTTATCGCTTTCTCAAAATGCAACAGACTCTCAAATGCACTAAAAACAATCTGTCTACTTCCTGTCTGCTGACGGGACCCTGCTGTGCACCCCACTGACTCGTGGGAAATGTAGTGCTAGTACATGTAGAATAAAATCCACTCTACACTTTAAGAGTGAAGACTTATTGAAAATTGATTGTTTTAAAAAATTAAACAAACAATAATAGTGATGCAATCATTTCAAAATAAGAGATATTATCACTAAAAGTACAGAGCTATAGATTGTTACATTGTTATATTTAAGCAACTAAGTTTTAATAATGAAAAGTGAATATTTGTCCTCCCTCAAACAGACGCAGCACAGAAAAGTATTAACTTGGTATCTAAACATCAAATTCTATGTGTTATATTATGTTTGTTTGATTTTGTGTGTGTGTGTGTGTGTGTAATGATATTGTACAGTTATTGTTTGCTTTGTTGTACTCCCCACATTGCTGTCATAACTCTGAAATTTACAAAGTGTGGGACTAATAAAAGATTTTTTTCATCTTATCTGAATATAAAGTCCTGAGAGTGAACATTATTAAATGGCTGCTTTGATGTGCGCAGACACACACATTTTGTTTGCAAAGTCACAGACAATAATGGGTGTGAGTATTTGGCACATCTAATAATCCTCAAAGTTTAGGTTCAAAGTGAGTAACAACATTAATAATAGAAGTAGTAGTAATACTGTAGATACAGCTGTTGGTTTATTAAGGTCTTTGATTAATATAGTTTCACCTTTTTTTCCACAGCAGAGTCAGTATGTCAGCAATATATACTGAATATTACTATAGGAGACGCATGCATCTATAACTGGAACAAATGTAGTTAAAAAATGTTTTTTGAAAAGATTAAAGACTTGATTTTGCTTCTTTATCCTAAACCTTTGCTCCACATCATCAGTGAACTTCCCTAATGAGTATTTGCGTTTGTTATTGTTGTTTACCGGTGCTTTGTTCTGCTTGTGAATGGAGCCACAGTCTGCGCCTCGCTCTCCGGGCAGCCTGACATGTGACCCGGCTCCAGTGGATTCCACAGTGAGGTGGGGCCATGGCCAATCAGCCTGGGTGTGGCTGTGAGCACCACCCCTCCCACACAGACACACACACACACAGGGAGAGAGGACACACACTCGGATCTCAGTCCCATTGTGACGGGACAGAGCCCCCTCTGTGCATCTAAACAAAGGTAGAGGCAGCTTGATGCCACACCTTCCCCCAACTGGAAACACACACAACCAGAGTCTGAAATGACATTAAACTTCCACTGTGATACAATTTAAAGTATCATGGACTTTACATGGCCTGTTAGAAGGCTAAGAAGATCATGTGACATGTTTAGTTATCTGTCACACAGCTAATGGCAGCTAATGCCCAGTGATCTAAAACCCTGAGGGCAGGATCTGAGGCCTCTCTCACTCTCTCTCTCTCTCTCTCTCTCTCTCTCTCTCACACACACACATACTCTCTCTCTATATATATATATCTGTCTATAGAGCTGCCATATTGAACCAAAAGAGAAAAATCCATCTGAGAAAGTGAAACAGAATCTGTTTTTTTTCACACCATTTGGAGCCAAAAATAGACCACAATGCATTGCAACAACAGGAGAGAGGTTACACTCTTAAGTAAAGAATGAAACTTTTTCATTTTATTGTTCCAGCTTTAGAGGAAGTACGTAGGCGTGTATGGATTTAACATGAACCTGGAACACAGTGCACTTGCAGAGTGATGTGCAGCAGAAGAAAAGTGTTTAAGACACTTTTTAAAAGACATCCACTGAAACAATTGATTGATAGCAAATTGAAATGTTCACTTTATTGAGAAGATTTTAAGAGCTTTATCTTCCCTTCAAAACAATATTTTCTTTTGGCACTATATTTCTCTCCACAGCTGGATGACCAAATTTCTACGCACAACTGTATTACGCCACAGGCCTCCAGAGTGGATCAGAAAACAGATCAGCTTTACTTAGTTTTAATGTGAATATAAACTGCTGAAAATATTCTACATGAAGCCAAGAGATAAACAGATATTTGACTGGATGTGTAATGGCGGAAGCACACCACTCTCTAAGCTGGCAGTGGCTGATCTGAATCTACCGCAGGTAACACACTGACTACGTCTGACTTCCTCAAATTACCCAATCCGTCACGAAGTTAAGAGGAAACAGGAAGTGATGTCAATCTTTAACTACAGTTCAAAAGAAAAAGAAAAGGACATAAGTGAAACATGTTCAAGAGCAGTGGTTTCTAGGAATTAACGGGATGCTCTTCTCTGTGATTGGCTGCCTTTAACTGCCTGCTATTCACGTCAAACCTTTCCATTCAGTTATGTCAAGGTGAGGGTGATTGAAAATGAGCACAGTGTAGCTGCACAGTTATTGGCTGAAGGACCAAATCAACAGGTGCTTTCACTCCTTTCACTCGTCCTCTATCTATCCCAACTTTTAACACCAAGGAGAAAGACTGCAGAGGGTTGCATCAGATTTGGTGTGATTGATCGGCAGCCAGACATTGTTGGAGGTTCATCAATTTTGCTTTGAAACCACCATTATTTACATTTTTAGGTAAGTGACAGACAGTCTAGAGGAGGGAGGATTTGTTATTGTCTGTTGGAAGGAGCTCAGGGCTGCAGACGGCACAGCTGAAGGGCAGAACTTCAGTCAAACACACGCCCTCACCTCCAACTGAAACCTCATAAAACCCATTTCCAATAAAAATTCATGATTCTCATTCTCATGATTACGATAATTAGGACTAATAAATACACAGAGGTGGGAACAGACTGATCATATGGCTCATCGCCAGTGCGTACAACTGCCGCAATAACTTTTCAGATTTCTTAATGACCTGGTTCTGCACTCTGTGTCTGAGAGTGTTTTGGGTTTGGAGGGATTTCACTCTGCAGCCAGGACCTGGATCCAGCAGGATTCACATGTAACTCCTCTGTGTTTATTTTAACCTAATCTGGAGCTCCAGCTGGGTGGAGTTCAGTTCTCCAGGACAATTCAGACAGAACCGCGTTGAGCAGTAAATCAAAGAAAAAAAAACACCCTCACACACATTAAATTGAAATCTAAAGTTGTTTGGACTTTACAGGAGTTGTGCTGCAGCTTATAAACCGCACCCTTTCTACCACGTCGAGCAGAATGAAGCAAACACTGGGAATCTTTTGTAAATCCAGCTTGATCCACATCTGCTGGCAGACGAGGCAGTCAAGGGGAAGGAGTACAGTGAGGGGGGGGTCAGCAATGTGTGTGTGCATGTGTGTGGAGAGCAGCGCTAACAAGTAGTGATAGTGATAGACTGTGAGTGTGTATGCGCATGTTGTATGTAAACGAATGGTGACAAGAATGTGTGTGTGTGTGTGTGTGCCTGCCTCTCCCCCAAGAGGAGGGGTCCCACTGTGGAGTTCCAGGAATAAAAAAGGGTGGGGTGGGTGTGACCCTGTCAGCCTCTGATCCCACCACAGGAAGTCGGGGTGGGGGTAGACAGGGATGTGGAAGAGAGACAGAGAAAGAGAGAGAGACAGAGAGTCTGAGAGACAGAGGGGACGTTTGGACTGAAACTGTGTCACTGCTGAGTCGAGGAAACAGTGAACGTTTCCATGAGCTGGTCGCTTTGCACAGTTTTAAAGCTGCACCACATCATCACTAGAGACCAAACATGGTAATGAGTTCCAAAGAAGTGTCAACAGACAACAAAAGAAAGTCTATCTTATAACTTGAATACACAGAAAGCCAATGCAAACGTGTGTGGATGCAAATGAATCAACTTCCTTTCCTTAGACAGCTCATTTTGTGACTGATAAGCTGCAGTGATTAACCGTCGATAATAATCTGCAAATAATTAACCACTCGAGTCGACAGTTCCAGGTTATTAAATGTGAGAATTCGCTGCTTTTCTTGGATTTGCGTTATAATAAATTTAATATTTTTGGCTTGTGTGATTCGTTATCAGTTAAAAGAGCAATTTCCTGTTCAAGAAGCTGAAGTTGGCGACACTGCTCATACCAGGAAGTACGAGGTTAAACAGCTCCTTCTGATGGACGACACAGTGCCCCTGTGTTGTTGTTTTGTGAGTATCAATTTGGAATGCGCTCCTATTGATGTCTCATTTAGTATTCAGTGTGTTGAGTGTACATTATTCATATAAAGAAATTTGGGAAATTAAATACTAAGAAAAAACAGCTCCCTCTGGTGGACAGTATGAAAACCTTGACACTACCTGATGAAATATTAAGTTATCTTAAATATTAAGCAGGAATATCATGAATGTGAGTCAAGATAGCGGCATTTTGTCGATTTCTGGACTAGGCAGAGAACGGCAGCGGGTAAAACCAAGGTCAAAAAGGTCAGCTGAGGTCATCAATCAGCTGAACGTCGACAAACATTCAATAGCTTCAGTTAATTTAAAGTGCGGAGCTTTTCCCTCTTTATAGCATTATTAATAGAATATAATTGAATTTGGACTGTTATGATAATGAGTTGTCTGTGATTGCATTAAACGATGAGTAAAGGAGACAGGATAATCAATTGATCAGTCACTGATACAAAGAATCATTAGACATAAATCTAAAATAGACCATAAAGGGACCTCAGCTGCTGCACTGAGGCTGTAAAGTCATTGACGGCACTTTAGGAGGGAAGTTGCAGGATTAGTTGTGGAGTCGCTCTGCAGCCGTCCACCACAGGCTCTGTCTCCAGGCTTCAGACAGGCCAATCTGAGCATTTTTAAAAAATCTATTTTTATCCAGTGAGGGCTGACTGAGCGTGAACTGAACGCTCTGCTTCATCCTCATACGGTCCCACACATTCACACCCGCTCAGAACAACCAGTCTGTTACTGCTGAGCTGTAGGGAGCTGAGGAGGAGAGTCATGTGGCAGTGTTTCTGAGAGGGGGGGAAGGGGTCATTTACTTTCTGCTCTGGGATTCAGAGCAGTATTCACATCCTGTCACTTTACTTCACTAGAGAAAAGGATGACCACATTAAATGGAAGTTAAAGGAACTGACTATAAAATTCAGGCTTCGTCCACATTACTTCGAAAACCCATCTCTTTGGCTATGTTTTCACCTCCTGACTGCAGATTTCAAACCCATACAATTGAAACATTTGGAAAACTGAGTCCTTTGGAATCAAGGTCATGGCTGCTCCCTGATTGGGTCTCGTCAGCGAAAGCTGAATTACAAGTCATATTGACCCTGTTGTTTTTCCTTGCAGCTATTCAAGAGTTCAATTTTGCATTTCCGTTGGTTGGCACATGCTCAGTTCATGCGATTCTTCACACATGAGTGCGTTTTCAGTTGTGGATTTTTGTGTGAAAATAAGGACGTAGCAGTGTGGACGTAGCTTCAGATCATCCACTTCCCCAAATGCTTCAACAGGAAGTGAAAATGTTAAATTTTTCTGGTGCAGTGGAAGGAGGCAGCAGGGCCGATAAGACAGACGTGATGGAGGCCTGACATGAGGGGTGCTCGATGAACTCGCTGCACAAAGTGATGACTTCCCAAATATTCTGACTGTGCACTCAATCACAGACTGACACACTGAGAAAAATGATGCAAAACTCAGGCTCTGTGCTTTGTGTTTCATCTCTTCCTCTAACACCTGGATCTAGCTGCTCATGTTGGTTTCACTTTTCAAGGCAGGCTTTATCCTCACAGAGTCGACTGACACCACACACAAAGTGATTTGTCAGTAACATCACATACAGCATGACATCACTTGTACTGAACTCCCTGGATATCGAACCTGAAACGTTCGATTCTCAGCAGTAGAAAAACAATGAACAAAATGAGATGTGATGACTCC